>OMLJ01122367.1:0-10654 GCA_900302595.1 Gadiculus argenteus | reverse complement strand
GAGGCAGTCCCCCCCAGACCAGCCAGGGCGGCACTCTGCGCAGAATTTCCCTCTGATGAAGAAGTCGTCGCGGGGACCCCAGGTCCCGTTGTTGCACCGCTTACAGTTCTCAAAAATACTGCACCCTGAGAGAGAGACAGAAGAGTGGTCAGAGAGACAGACACGTGGTCAGAGAGACAGACACGTGGTCAGGCAGACACATGGTCAGAGAGACAGACACATGGTCAGAGAGACAGACACGTGGTCAGAGAGAAAGACACGTGGTGAGAGAGACAGACACGTGGTGAGAGAGACACGTGGTTAGAGAGACAGACATGTGGTGAGAGAGACAGACACGTGGTCAGGCAGACACATGGTCAGAGAGACAGACACATGCTCGGAGAGAAAGACACGTGGTGAGAGAGACAGACACGTGGTGAGAGAGACACGTGGTGAGAGAGACAGACACGTGGTGAGAGAGAAAGACACGTGGTGAGAGAGACAGACACGTGGTGAGAGAGACACGTGGTGAGAGAGACACACACGTGGTCAGAGAGACAGACACGTGGTGAGAGAGACAGACATGTGGTCAGAGAGACAGACATGTGGTCAGAAAGAAAGATGTCAGGTAGACAGACAGTGGGCCAACAGACAGATCTCCAGACAGATAGATCGATGGACAGACAGATAGACAGACAACCAGACAGACACACGGATGGATAGATGGACAGTCAGACAGACAGGGGGAATGAAAATAGAAAAGGCACACTTGCAATATCATAAGTGTGTGAGTCACTGTCAGCTCTCACTTTTCCTGAACTATTTGAACCATTTCAAAGAGCTGGAGCCGGATCACTTCCCGGCGGACTGGTGAACTCATCAGGCTGATTTCCTTCTGAGAGCATGGACAGACGCTGATGCTTAAACCAGACGTGAGGCAGAGAAGGGAATCACTTCCAAAGCGCCTGCTGGGTGGAATGGATTTTCACTTCCTTTGTTGATCACAACCTTGGTTTTTATGCTAGGAAGGAACTTACTGGTGGAATTATGCAACATGACATAAAGTCTACTTCTGTGCTTTGACAGTCCAACTTGAAGGACAACTATCATTCGACGATATACAGCTGTTACTGTAAAAAATAAATAGATAAAATGTGTGAAACCGGAAAGCAACAAGGAAAAGATTTCAGGTGTTGTTTGAGCTTATGAACATGGAATACAAAGAGTTCACCATACTTTTCATAAATGTACACATCTGCTTGTGTAGGACCACATCAAGTCCAGTGCTGCTACTATTAGCATTACATGGATAGTCAAAAAACAACAACTATGATTGCCTTGATAATAAACAACCTATAAATAGACAATAGATAATAAACAAACTTAAGGGGGACACATCTGCAACATGTGGGCAGGATAGTCCAGTGGTGACTACCAGCATAAATGTTCCCGTTATATACGTAAAAAAAAGTAAAACAAAAGTATAAATGCAAAGAAAATTTGAGAAAATTGGATAGAAAAAGTGTTCTATTGTGTAGAAAAAGTGTATCCTATTTGTGTTACCAGATAAAAAAGTACATAAAACAGACCTGAACATAAACACATAAATATACATAGAAGTGGCTCATGTTTCCACCTCAGAGACGATCAAAGAGTACGTAAAGTGTGCGTTGCGGCGCTAAGCCCACCTGGGTGGATGATGCAGGGGTCGCACTCATTGATGGCGTTGCGGCAGCAGGGAACGGCGTAGCCCACGAGCGTGCCCTGCAGCGGACATTTACACCGGATGACGTCGTACTCGCAGCAGTTGCGGCACATCACGCTCCACTCCGGTCCGGGGCAGTGGTCGTAGAAACCGTACCTGTAGTCTGGGGACAAACCACCACGTCCGTCTTACTGTAAGTACTTTATGTTCATGATTATTTAGTTTTTCATTGTTTAAGGAAAAGGTCAACTCCTTTTACTTTAAATATATAATATTCATAAAACATTGGTCATTGGTTACAAGATGGCTGATTCTGATAAGTTCTAATGTTTAAAAATTGTTCTAGTTATTTATCAGAGAGAGGTGGATTCCAGGAAGCATGTTTCTTAATATCTGACTTATTCAACAGATTAATGAGTCAGGGTAAATACTCTCACACCCTGACTCATTATTCTGTTGAATAATGGAAACATACCAGAACAGCTGTCACGGAAACAGAATTAAGGATAATCACAACAGGCTTTTCATTTGTGTTTTCAGACATCGAACTGTCAGGCCTGGCTATTACTGGTTCCCATCTGAATTAGAAATTTTTTTAAACCAATGGCCAATGGCGCTTTACAATATTGCCTCACAATCACCCATTCACACACCAACAGCGGTGTCAGCAATGCAAGGCGTCAGCCAGCTCGGCTGAGGTGAGGTGCCATGCTGAGGGACACCTCGACACTCAGCTAGGAGGAGCCGGGGATCGAACCGGGGTTACCAGCCAACCCGCACTACCGCCTGAGCTAATGCCGTCTATTGTCATCACTAAGTAGAATATGTTGAAACAGAGTAGGAAATAATTGTGGAACTGACAGTGAAGACGAATATCAGATAGGAGCCACAAATCTTAACAAATCCAGTCAAAAATATCCAATCTCAATCTTATCATCTTGCTCAAATGCACAATGTTTATATCTGAGATGACGCTTAGTTATGTATGATATGATCATGACATGATAGTGGGTTTTAGACCTTCTTGTTTTTGTCTTGCGCTATGGCTGGGCTAGCATCCTGTGCCTCGCATGCTGAAGCAACAGTTCTTACGGTCTCTGATGTTGGAAAACATCTGATGACTGAATACACAAAAACAAAATCAATCTAGCCACAAATGCAGACCAGTGTGTGTGTTCTCCCTCGCAGAGAGACAAAACAGAACAGAATGGAGGTCAATACAAAGTGTGTGTACAGACGCTTTGGGGGGTGTAGTTCTGTCCACACTCTGATCCGTGTTACTTTGGCGGCTGGGTTCGGTGCTTTGCCGCAGAGATGCACAGATGTGGTGGGATAGCTGAAGCATTTCTCCACAAATGATTAATGCATTTCCACAGCAACAACAAAAATATTCAACTGCTGTGAGGAATTAGCTCTTCTCCTGAGGAATGTCTCCTCATCCCAGGGAGATGGTCTGCTGGTTCGGCCTGCGTTTCCACCCTGGAACGCAACTTAATCTGCATGAAGTTAAATCACTGGCCCTTCTCTGGTGCTTTCTCTGTCTGTTATACATCACAGAAGAGCCATGTAATAAATTCGGATATTTTCCGGATTTTGATTATTCCAACCTTCATTATGTCACTTTTTGCTTTACTCCATTATCCAAATATCTCACTAGAAAGTTTCTCAAGAGTACAATGCAACTATCCCTGAGTCAACCCAGCCAGGGAATATTTCCCCCTCTGTGGAAAATCGATACAGCTTTAAGTGTAGCTATAACTCAAGCCACTAGAGGCTGATAATGGGGAACTAAAATAGTGCAGGTTTAATACGTTAGTTAGAGCAGGGGTTCCCAAACTTTTCAACCCGCGACCCCCAAAATAACGGTGCCAGAGACTGGCGACCCCCACTATCCCCGGATGTAACTGAAAAAATAAAATAAAATGTGCGCACAGGACATACACATTAGGCTCATCCAAACACGGGCTTAACGACACAACACAAAAGAACAGAGCAGCCTGTTATGAGTTTACATATAGAAATGTACTGTTTGATAAAAAGCAGAATACATCAGAGAAAATAATAAGTAATTATGAGTATGAGTGCGCAGTATTGCTGTCATGTGCAAACTTAACTTTGAAACATTACTTTAATTTCCATTTGAACAGAAGAATATGACAGTCAGGGTAATATCCATAAACTGTTGTAAACATATGTATGTACATTGTTGCTGTTTCAGCGTTAATCTCATCTAATGAGATGGATGCGCGCTATGCACGGAACACAGCAAGTCCGTTCTGGGTTTAATTGTGGAGACAGCCACGCGGAGATCATCCTCCACATTTAGACGTGATCTGTATGTATTTTTTAATATATGTCAGTGCAGAGAAAGTTTTTTCGCACAGGTATGTGGAGCCAAACGTCGTCAGTACGTCCATGGCGGCCTTGGACAGCTGTGGATATTCCCTCTCGACTGAAATCCAGAACTCAGCAAGCGTCTTGGAATTAAAATCTGTCTTTAATGTGCGGTCACATGACAGCTCAATCAGTGCGTCCTCCATGCCGGCTGACAGATGACTTGCGGTGGTTACAGTGAACAGTGATTTTATCCAGTCATATTGTTCCGGAGCCGTTTCCTCAGGGAAATACTCGTCAAAGTGTTTCAGGAGGGCTTGAAGGTGGGTAGTTATGGACATCTTCATAATGTGAACACTCGGATCATTTTCTTCCATGAAATCGTCCAGCTCATTAAACATGTCAAACCTGCCCATTTCAACTCGTGCAGTCCAGCGATCCACTTTTCTCTTGAATGCGCAGATTTTATCACTCATTGACATGATGTTTGTGTTTTCACCTTGCAATGACAGGTTCATTCAAGTCCATTCAGTCTGCCAAAAATGCACGACAGATACGCTAGCCTTGTTAACCAGTCAGGGTCAGTCAGGTGGTCAGCGAGCTGAGACCCATGCTCCATCAGAAATAAGCGTACCTCGTCCCGCAGCTGAAACAGTCGGCTGAGAACATTTCCCAGCGAAAGCCACCTGACTTCTGTGTGGAACAGCAGGCCCTCATGCTGCGATCCCAGTTCGTTGCAGAGAGTGGCAAACAGCCTGGTGTTGAGCGGACGCGATTTAATGGGGTTGACAATTTCAAGAACAGTCTTAGTCTCAAGAACACTTTTCAGCTCTGGGCCGAGCGCTTTACTAGGGTTAGGGTTAGGCCTCTCTGTGGATAATACAGTGTGTGAATTTTATGTGGGGCGCCACTTGTAAGACTCTTGCTTTAAGTCAGAGACACTATAAAGGAGGAGACACATCACTGAAAAAATCTCCCATTGAAATGCCTGGGGAGACTTCGTACGCCAACATGGCAGTTGTTTGCACATGTCCCGCCTCTTCCGGTGCCGTTGTTCCAATCATGTTCAGGTGACGCGGTCACGCTTTTTGCGACACTTGGAATTTATTTTCAATCAGGAGGGAAGAACCAGCAGCTGGGGTCAATACCGACTCAGATACAGGTCAGGTTTTTCATCTCTTGCTTTATCCAAAATTGCAGCGTGATCTGGGACAGCTGACGGTGAGCGATGACGACTCGCTCTCTGTGCCGGTGTTGTTATGCCGTAAATGAAAACTGTGTTGTGAAGCATTCCGCATGCGCAGTCCAAGATTACATGTAAGAAAAAGGGCTTTTAAAGCGTTAATTTGACACAAAACCACCAAACCCTTTCAGCGATTTTAGTTTGTTTTTCATCGTGATTTCAAACTGTGTGTTTCAAAATGTGTTTTTTATGCTCCTTAGACTTCGGAAAATGGAGATACAGCTCTCTCCCCAGTAATTTAGATAGGGCCCTGGTCTTGTTAAGGCGCTTCCAATATGGCCGCGAGTGAGGGGACTTGCTTAGAAGGACTTTGGCTCAGCGAGCGTGGTAGACGTTACAGAGTCAGTCGCTGAACAGGCAGCGAGCCGTCTAGCTGCTGCACGAGCAACGAGTTGTCTAGCCGCCACGCTAGGATCGCCGTGTTGTCCACTCGCTGTAACCACAGCATGCAGACCCGTCTTCCCACCTTCCACAGACTGTAGGAGGGAGGTAGAAGGGATAATGTGGGGAACTAGGAGACTGGTACACGCGTCCATATCTACAGGCTTGTGTAACGAGTCTCCAGCCTGCCCACGAAACTCAAAGGGACACTGCTTATTTGAAGCAGGTGAACCAGAGGTTATGTAAACATGCCATCTGACCGCCACCCTACAGCCACAAGACTGAGGGGGGGGAAGAGGCAACCTAGAGGAATGCACTACCGCCTCCAGACTGTGTGTGAATCCAAGGGGGGCATCCCATGAAAGGGAGGGGGCTCAGCGAGCGTGGTAGACGTTACAGTCAGTCGCTGTACAAACAGTGAGCTGTCTAGGCGCCTCACTCGTGCCCACTGAACAGGCAGCGAGCTGTCTAGCTCTTGTTCTGGCACCGCAGTGTGGGAGAGCCATATGGCCCTCTGGATCATGGTCGTCCAGGCCATATGCCGGCCGAAACGGCTATTGGCTGGCATAGCTGGAGGATGGTGCTGGAGAAGCGCCATCCTGCTGCATTTTTGCGGCTTCCTCCGGGCCGTAAGCCTCCCTGCCAGCCAACAAGGAGAGCAGGGCGAGGTTGTTGACCTGCCACAGATTGTGAGGCACAGACGAACACTCTGTCCATCAGGCCGACAATCAGCTTCTGGAGGCGGTCAGGGGGCAGTGGCTTCTCGTCACGCCATCCGGCGCCTGGACAGAGCGCCGTGGAGGGGTGAGCTAATACTGTCAGCCCACCCCTCTACATTCATGAAGTCGGAGAAGACCTTCACCGGAGCCTTCAATGTAGAAGGGTCCCCACCCGCAGCGGTGAAAAACTGCTGAACGGGTGGGAACAGGGGGCACTGGGTAGCCCGCCAGGAGGAAGACACGCCGGATCAGCCATCCGGCGTAGCTTCTCCCTGGGGACGACTGGTGGTGGAAGCCCTGGGGTGGGAGAACCCCGACGCAGAGTCCGCAAAGATGTCGTCCAAGGAGGCAACATTGTCCACCTCAATGAGGTCGTCGTCACTTTCGACAAACCCCGGCCTTAATGTCGATGGAGAGGACCAGGTGCCTGGAGAGGAGCCCCTCTACAGGCAGCGTGCGGCAGGCGGTGCAGGAGGCGGGGGTAACCAAGGCAACCGCGGCGTGTTGATGCCTGAGGCATCTGAAAACACGCCTGGTGCCCGTCACCTGGCGCCAGAGAAGCGGGACAGGAAGCTCAAGGAGGCCCTTCAGGGCCCAGTTCTTAAGGAATTGCTCTCCAGCGGCCTTCAGGGCCGTTGGTCTGTCGCCTCGCCTACGCCGCTGCCACAAGGTTCTTGAACCTTAGAAGTGTTCATCAGTACAACGCTGGAAGAAAATGGAGGATGCGCGGTATGAGCTGCCTTGAATACACGGTGCGGTGGGAAATGTGGACGGTGCCCATGTTGATTGGTGCAGTTAACATTTTCAGGACAAGCCCATAAGGCGAAGCCTAGACGGCGTATCCTACATGAAATAGAACAATTGTTTTTAGAAGGGGCATTAACCCTAAATTGGACAATCTCCTCGTTGAACATGTATATCAATCATTTTTAGAAGGGGCGTTAACCCTAATAGGAATTATTACATGGCGGTGTACGTCAGCGTCTACGATTTATTTTTATACAACTCTGGCATTTTTGCTTCCTTAGTCATACAATGACAACAAAACTATTTATTTATTCAATCTCCTCACTGAATCTCCTCACTCTCCTCCACTTAAATTCTCTATATCTACCTTTGCAGACTTCAGTCGTTATGACAATAGGCTCTGCTTACCTGTTATATGGCGCGCCGTGGAAGGATGATAAGATGGTAGCTCACCGGCGTCCAGCTCACATGGTCCCAGCTTTCCCTTAGAATCACACCGGGCGTCACCAAATTGAGAGAATAAACCGTGTTCTTTTCAGGGAAAGTCATATATTATAACTTGAAATATTATATATGCTAAAATACGTAACACACAGGGACGTGCGGTCAGGGGAGGCTAAAATTTAATAAATGATGATAACATAAAATGTATATTAATATTTGTCCACTGATCTTTATGTATGACTAATTTTGAAAATGTTTAGTCAAAATCGCTGAATTTGGATATTTCCTGTTCAAATACAGGGATGTGCGGCAGCAACGAGTCGAGCCTCACCTTTGATTGTGCAATCCATCACAAACTGGGTTGATACATGCGATTGGCACGTGCTGCTTACCATATCTCTGCATGTCACCAATATAATGTTTGCAGATACGTTTATTTGCCCTGATTTTCCACAGTCTAGCTATAATGTCTTTAACCATTAAAGTTTAATGTTTGTAAGTGACATATTTAGTTTTGCTGATGGGAAATAAAACCGCAGTGAAAAGGCACAGGGTGAGGCAGATAGTACTCCGCACTGAAGGGGGCGTGCGTGAGCAAACGGGTACTTCATTTATGTTGTATGAATTATAGAATTGCGACGGCCGTGTGCGTGTATGTGTGCGCGTGCGTTCGCGCGTGTGTGTGGTGTGAATAATGCTGATGAGATATTAAATAACCAGTAGCCAATTGAATAAGCTACCCTTTTGGGTTTATATATTTGTAAATCTGACACTAAAGGTGTCAGTGCCTCACCAACCATGAACCTCACCGCACGTCACTGTGATAGACTCATTGTCCACCCTCCCTCCCAAAGGACTGTCGGAGGGGAAAGATCAGCCAAGAATACAGGTTCGTAATTTCGGGCGGGCACGCGCACACTCTGGACTGTATATTAATCTTCCTTCACTATGTTGTGGTCAACACTTCACAAGAAAGGGCTAAAAATAGCTCATTTGAACATACCGTATGTAGCTTAATAAACAAAGTTCAAGACATTGATAACTTCTTATCGACTGACAATATGTGTTTTCTAGCCATCTCTGAAACTCATTTAGATAATACTTGTGATGATGCTACAATGGAGATACAAGGATACAGCATTTATAGAAAGGACAGGGACATATATGGGGGAGGGGTTGCAATGTACATTAAGTCAGTATCTTGATAAGCTGTGTGAAATGTTTGAAAGAGCATGCAATGAATACAGAGAAATATATGTACTGGGAGACATAAACATACATTTTCTTGCATCAAGCTGTCCTCTGAAAAATACAATTCTTAGTATTACCAGTGTCTGCAATCTGGTTCAGGTTATTAACCAACCAACCAGGGTGGACACTAACAAGACAGGCACTGTATCATCCACATGCATTGATCACATTTATGCTCACACCAATGCAGCTGAACTCTGCTTGAAAGCCATATCTGTTTCCATTGGTTTTAGTGATCATAATTTAGTGGGCATATCTAGGAAGGCTAAAGTTCCAAAGGCTGGGCCAAATAATGTATATAAAGGATCATACAGGGGTTTCTGTTGTGACTCATATGTGGATGAGGTTACAAAGATTTGTTGGTCTGATGTCAGTAAACAGAGAGACCCAGATAATGCGCTTAATGTTTTCACTAAACTGTTGGTTCCAGTTATGGATAAACATGCACCTGTCAGGAGGCTAACTGTTGGAGCTGTTAGGGCTCCCTGGGTTGATGATGGGTTGAATTAAAAGAATGCATGGCTCAGAGAGGTTATGCAAAAGAAGTGGCAAAAAAGTCAGGCTGTACATCTGATTGGCAAGTATATTGTAAACTGAGGAACTATGCCACTAAATTGAACAAAAAGAAGAAGTTTGTATTATGAATCAAGGATAAACGACATAAAACATGATGGAAAGAAGCTATGGAGCACCCTAAATTACATAATGGACAGAAAGAGCAGCTAGACTCCATCTTTCATTTAAGTGGAAGGGTCTTGTAGATATTGCCTATTATTTTAACAATTATTTTACTAGCAAAGTCTGTAAACTCAGGCAGGAAATGCCAACACCACACGATGAGCCATTGTATTCATGTATACAAGACAAAATAATGTATGACAAGAACTGCTCTTTTGAATTCTGTAAAGTAGAAGTGAAAAAAATATTATTGTCTATCAAGAATGAGAAACCACCAGGTATTGATAACCTGGATGCGAAGTTATTGAGGATCGTAGCTGACCATATTGCCACTCCCATATGCTACATCTTTAATCTTAGTCTTGACAGTAATATGTGCCCTCAAATCTGGAAAGAGGCTAAGGTAATCCCTCTACCTAAAAATACAATCTGTCAGCGTGTTACCTGTTATAAGCAAACTGTTGGAGATAATTGTATTTAATCAGATACAATGCTTCTCACTGAACAACTTGACAAGCAACTACCAGCATGCTTACAGGGAAGGACACTCAACCTCCACAGCACTCACGCAAATGACTGGTGATTGGTTAAAAGATATTGATCAACAGAATATTGTAGGAGCAGTACTATTAGACTTTAGTGCTGCCTTTGATGTCATTGATCATAGCTTACTATTGAAGAAACTTAAGTGTTTACTTTACTCCATCTGCTGTAGCATGGATCGAAAGTTACCTAACCAATAGGACACAGGTTTTCTTTAACGGAAGCCTCTCAAATGCAAGACATATACAAAAAATCCAGAACAAAGCTAGTTTAAAAAAACAAGTGAAGCGACACCTCAGTTTGCACTGAATCCTAGTATGTATTATAAAATGTTACTTTTATTTACTCATCTATTATTTTTCCTTTTTGTCATGTTGTTTGTTTTGCATGCTGATGGTTTAGTTATCCATTCTTTTCCTGTTTTTTACTGTATTTAATTGTATTATCTGTTGTATGTTGATTTCTTGTCTTGTTATATGTTGTGTGTGGACGCCAGGGAGAGTAGCTGATGTCTTCTGCAACAGCTAATGGGGATCCAAATAAAATACAAAAAAATCCATCATGATGGAAAGATAACTATCATGATAACTCTCTCTCTTATATGTTCTTGTCTTCTATGTCTCTCTCTCT
>OMLJ01122351.1:0-10295 GCA_900302595.1 Gadiculus argenteus | reverse complement strand
GAGAGAGAGAGAGAGAGAGAGAGAGAGAGAGAGAGAGAGAGAGAGAGTGTGTGTGTGTGTGTGTGTGTTTGTGTGTGTGTGTGTGTGTGTGTGTGTGTGTGTGTGTGTGTGTGTGTGTGTGTGGGTGTGTGCGGGTGTGTGTGTGTGTGTGTGTGTGTGTGTGTGTGTGTGTGTGTGTGTGTGTGTGTGTGTGTGTGTGTGTGTGTGTGTGTGTGTGTGTGTGTGTGTGTGAGAGAGAGAGAGAGAGAGGCAGAGACAGAGAGAGAGAGAGAGAGAGACAGTCCCCGAGTCAGCGCGCCGACTACCGTCTCGACGTGAGATTGGACCGAGCTGCGAACACGAATCCCTCTGATGATAGAGTTAACTTTAACGTTGCGGAAAGTTGCCATATATATTACTTTGATGGGCGGAGCAAAGGCTAGTACTGTAATGAGAAAGGCTGCCTACGGGGCCTGACATTAACATCCCATAACTGGATCCTTTCAAAAGATTCCTTGTTTTTTCCAGGAGCGTAGTGTTTTGTGTTTTTTTTATTTTATCTGCCTTTTCCCAGCCAATTCCCTATCAGGCAGGTTTATTATTAAAGATGTCTAATCATAAAATGAATAATCCAAACTCGCTTTAAAAAAACGGTTATGCACACAAGTGTGTGTGTGTGTGTGTGTGTGTGTGTGTGTGTGTGTGTGTGTGTGTGTGTGTGTGTGTGTGTGTGTGTGTGTGTGTGTGTGTGTGCGCGCGCTACATATTTCGCAATTTAAGGTTCATTTTCAGGTAAAACGAGAAGTGAATCAGACCGAACATGATAAATAATTTAAGTATAATAATTCCAATTAGGTATATTGGAATTACTATGATTTTGTTACAATTGACTTACAAGTAAGAGGTCTAATGTAGTCTTTCAGTAAATGTTGCTGTTTTGTTTTCCTTTCAAAACTATTAGTGCAGTTTGTAGCAGCAACCTACTGTGAACTAGACTTGGTCTTTACATGAAGCCTTAATCCCATTTGGGTCTTCCAATTGTGCTTGTGTGCTTGGTCACATGCCATTGGTTAAGATAACCAATTTCACATGTCAATTAAAGATACCACACAGCAGAACATGCAGTCATTCATTAACCTCCCTCCCTCAAAAAAAGAACATTGACATTTCTCGATTTATTTGCAATGAACATATGTATATACATGAGAGAAAAAAAGAAAAGAACAAAATAACTTAACACAAAAATAAAATACAATTCAATAAATGAAATAAATGTGTGTACATATCTACATATATAAAACATAGGTTATTACACAGGTAGTCGTTCAGTAAAATATACAGCAGCAGTAAAATATACAGTAGCAAAAATATACAGCAGTGTAATAAATTAATTATTATACATCAAGAAAAGAATGAGTTTTCCACCATTTATTCTGCCGCGTTTAACTGTCGTTTGACCGCGCGCTGACGCAGCTGTGCAATCAGTTGTTGAACAGTGTAATATCGCTCTATATTTGCACTCTAAAAAACCCATATTTGCACTCGATATCTCGCACGTCGTGTAATAAATATATATTTATATATATACACACACATACACACATTAATTTATTTTTCTTATTTTCTTTTTGTTAAATATGTCGTCTAGCCTAATATGAATAAAGAGAACATCTACCAAAGTTTCTGTAATATGTATTTCTATAAACAGAGTAGTCGTAACAATATTCTTAACTTAAGACATTTAAACATTTGAGGAGATCGATAGATCTCCTATGTATCACTAATTTCTCAAGTCTTAAATGGACGTGACTATATTGTATTTCTTTGTTATTTCGATTAAGTTTTCTTCAATTGAATGTGTATTGTGCATTGATTGAATACATTTCATTTAACGTAAGTGGAACTGTGTTTCATTGATGTTTGACACGTCAGCGGAGTCGACCCGGAGTGTTTACAGAGTGCACATACCGGCGGCACTTCCTTGCATTAGTAGTTGTTTCCATCGGTTGTATCTTCACGTTAGCAGGTGAAACAACACGGTAGTAATTCCATACATTTGCACTTGTTAAAATGACACAAACCGTTTCTAGAGCAAAACGTGATATTTGTGATTGATTCATAATTTGTCAACCACGTATTCGTCTGGCATGATTGTCGCTTCGCTATTACCGACAGGTACGCATGCGTAATATGAACAATATCCATAATAACTGTTTTCCATATAATTGTGTTAGTTGTTTTAAACAAATGTATTCATCTGGAGATTTAAGGGTTCATTTGGGGTGGGGGTTTAATCATGATTCTTAAGCTCATTAGAATGTGGACACCTGTGTCAGTTTTGCATGATGATTTTTGCATGATGTTGGCCAAGCGCAGTGTTGAGGATTATATTCTCACTAATCATCATCGCATTCTATTGTCAGATCTGCTAAAAACACAGGTGGTTTAATGCCCACTGATCCACCATGGAGCCGGCAGACTCAGTTAGACACAAGAACGGGCGGCAGAGGAAGACAACAGCCAACCTCCCAATTGAAAACATGAAGGACAGGGAAATGGAAGGATCTGGCCCAGAGGTTGAGGAGGAGGCAGAGGGTCTTCTCCAAGGGTCTGACTCGGAAGATAGGAAGCCTGCCAAAGTCCGACCAGGACTCCGGAAGGAATTGGGGAACATTCTGCTTCTTCTCTTCCTCTATGTTCTTCAGGGTATTCCCCTGGGACTGGCTGGCAGTATTCCTTTGATCATGCAGAGTAAAAATGTCAGCTACAGGGACCAAGCGTTCTTTAGTTTTGTCTTTTGGCCCTTTAGCCTGAAGCTACTCTGGGCTCCGCTTGTTGACGCACTGTACTTCAGCAGGTTTGGCAGGAGGTAAGCTGGGATATCAAGTCTTGGAGAGTTGTTATTCTCCAGCAAATAATCATCATTGTCTATGGGAGGGATTAAACTAATGCCAATTGCCTTTTTCTTTAGGAAGTCATGGTTGGTTCCTACCCAGTACCTGCTGGGTCTCTTCATGCTCTACCTCTCTGTGACGGTTGAATCATTGCTGCAGAGCAATGACTCCCATGGACCCGACGTACTGACTCTGACCACAGTCTTCTTCATGCTGTCCTTCCTGGCAGCAACGCAGGTAGACTTCTAATGAATGATGCCCTTGTGCAAAGTGTCTGAAAACACACACTGCCTAAAGTTAGGACACCTAACCTACTGACAAACATCTTAAGGATGTCGCTTTGCAAATATAAATTGACCCTCTGTGTCCCCAAGGACATAGCTGTGGACGGCTGGGCTCTGACCATGTTGTCCAGAGAGAACGTGGGCTACGCCTCCACGTGCAACTCTGTGGGCCAGACGGCAGGCTACTTCATGGGCAATGTGCTCTTCCTGGCTCTGGAGTCGGCTAACTTTTGCAACCAATACCTGAGGAGCGAGCCCAAAGACACAGGCTTAGTCACGCTATCAGGTATTTGTGGCTCTGTTGTTTTGGTTGAGTGTGGATTGTTGTTTATTTTTGTATAGTCCTTGTATCTATCTGTAAGACATTAATAAACACTCCCTCATTGGATAAGATGGTCCCTGTTGTCTGATAAACCTTGAGACTATCCTTCAGTAACCTGTGTTTTCACAAAGTGACAAGGTGTTGGGTTGTTGTCATTCGCAGATTTCCTGTTTTATGGCGGCGTGGTGTTCCTCATCTCCACAACGCTTGTGGCCATCTTCAAGAGGGAGTGCGAGCGTGTCCAGGGGAAGAAGCGAGCAAAGGAGACGCAGGGCGTCCTGGAAACGTACAAGCTCCTGTTCTCCATCATCAAGCTGCCAACGGTTTTCTCCTTCTGCACTCTGCTGCTCACTGCCAAGGTACCTCCTCATCATCCCAGCAGGGTGTCACTCACTGCTCTTTACACACACTGTGGCACCACACGGCCCATTTACTAGGCTGGAGGCAGCCTTTGTAGGCAGACCTGCTGCTGCACTAACTTGCATGACTTTTGTCGAACGTGTATTCGCTGTGTAATTTGTAAGCAATGAAACCAACATACCGAAAACCTGCAAGACTGTAAGGTTTACTCTTGGGTCTCAAAACGTTCCACATACTGTTGCATAGCTAGACCTCCTTTAAAGTTATTTGCAGCTCTGAACAGTGTTTTTCCTGATTGTATCGTGTGTTTCAGATTGGCTTCTCAGCAGCTGATGCAGTGACTGGCCTGAAGCTGGTGGAGGCCGGAGTCCCCAAGGAGCAACTGGCCTTACTGGCCGTGCCCATGGTACCCCTGCAGATCCTCCTGCCGCTCATCATTAGCAAATACACTGCAGGGCCCCGGCCCCTGGATATTTTCTACAAAGCCTTCCCCTTCAGGTTGGCACACACACACTCTTTCTTTGTGATTTTGTCAACAATACACCCATGATATCTGGAGAGACATTGTACATGATAAATGTACTGTATATACCATGCTTATTCCTTAACCATTTGGTTTAGTTTTGAAACAGTGAATTTTGTAATACTTTGTTTAAAACACAGCTTTCAATAATAATTTTCTCAACGGTTTGTTGTGGTGTGGCTTCAGGTTACTGATCGGCCTGGGGTACGCTCTGCTGGTGTGGTGGACACCCAGCGTGAAGACGGAAGAAGGCTTCCCTATGTACTACTACTTGATAGTGCTGTTCAGCTATGCCCTTCATCAGGTTTGATTCCTTTCTATGACCAAACTCCTTTTAATTGTGTCCCTGTGCCAATACGTTTTCTTCCATCTAATGCCCCTTTTCCACCGACGGGTGCGGGTTGGTTCAGTGCGGGTAGTGAGGGAGCGGTATTGCTCAGGTCGGTTACGGTTTGCGCTTCCACCACCGACAGTACCCTTATGGCAGCTACGTAAGCATCGTGATCTCATAGCAGCCCGACACAGTGTAGCCTGCTAATAAATCCAAGGAAAAAGAATAACGCGCACAACGAACAAAGAGCAACAATGTAGGACGTCCAAGAAGGACGGCAAACTTTTGCGCAACATTTTCTTCAATAAACAAAGCTTTTGCCGTTGTCCAGAAATATCCCACGGGTACTGTGTTTGTTTGTTATTATCCCCCTGTCGCACGGAAGGGACAATTCTGTCGATCAATCAACGGACGGCGTCTGTAGCTCGAACTTGTTGACACCCTTTCAGGCGTCTCAGTACCTCAACGAGGAGTACTGTGAGACGAGTGCGCCTCAGTCCGGGTGACGCCCACTTTTTGGCAGTGGGAACGCAACCCGTACTGCACCTTTTGCGGACTGAACCGACCTGCAACCTCCAGTGGGAATGCGCCATAAGGCAGGGTTTGGATAAAAGCTTGTATTGTGCCTTACTTGGATGAAGGCCAGGAAGGGTTAAGGCCTCCTGTATCCAGTAACGTTTCTAGCTCATAGTTGTCCGTAGATTGTATTCAGTAACTTGGGATGTCTAGAGATTGCAGACATTTCCATTTCTCTCTTACTAAAATGTGTCACTGAATTGCCAAATTAAAGAAATACCCGCCTAGACAAATGGCTCTCTTAAACCTCTGTAAAACTCTGGCCCACACAAAAGCCCCAATGTAGGAAAATAATTCACAAGGAATATTCATTATTTTGTCACCATTTTGACAAGTGCATATTGAGTTATGCCATTGCCTTGATTTGACCACTAGGTGGCGCTGTACAGCATGTACGTGGCCGTCATGGCCTTCCACGCCAAAGTGAGTGACCCGATGATTGGGGGAACCTACATGACCCTGCTGAACACGGTCACCAACCTGGGGGCGAACTGGCCCTCCACCGTGGCCCTGTGGCTGGTGGACCCCCTGACCTCCAAAGAATGCCAGGGGGCCACCGGGCAGACTTGTGGCTCGCTGGATGAAGCTGCGGTAAGTGAGAGCCGAGAGGGTGATCTGATTCTGTCTCTATAGCCGCGTACCCACCAGGACTTTTTAGTCCCGGCACTTTATTTTTTTGCTCCGCCCACGCGTTCGCTCCCAGTCGTCTCGAACGCACCACAAGGAAGTCCGAGACACTTAACAACAGAGCGTCGACGAGCTACAAGCGGCTCAGAAAAGCACCTCCGCTGGAGGACGTTCTGAGCCGGTCGAAAGAGTTCAGAGGGGCGGATCCTGGGCGGATCCTCTCTCCAAACCACACCCACAAAGGTTCCTATCAGGAAAAGTACCCCTGGTGGGTATGCGCCTTATGCCTGCGGGTGAATAGGCTTTCAGCTTAGGAAGGTTTCTAACTGAGTGAAATGACCCGGAAGTAACTGCTTGAATTATCTATTGAAGAAGTTACTTCAAGCAGTAAGGAAAGGTGCTCCCTGATTCCTTTAACATCTCCTTTTAGCATAGGTTACATTAGACCATCCTTTACGAAAGGGAAGGAGATAATGCCGTCCCACAATTCCTTGCGGCAGGAACATTTAAAACGAAGCAGCATGAAAAAACCCAACAATTAACATTCATACTACCTTTTAGTAGTCCATCGTCGTAGCCTTGTGGGCGTGCAGTCGGATCCTCTAAGTGCCGCGGTTGTCTTTTCCTTGACCTCATGTTTTTCCATCGAGGTCAAGGTTAGGAAAGGATTTTTTTTTTGCTGACCAGAGCCTTTGTATTTTTTTATTTGTACAAACCCAATTCCAAAAAAAGTTGGGACACTGTACAAATTATGAAAAAAGGAATGCAATAATTTACAAATGTCATAAAATTATGTTTTATTCACAATATAATATAGATAACATAGCAAATGTTGAAAGTGAGACATTTTGAAATGTCATGCCAAATATTGGCTCATTTTGGATTTCATGAGAGCTACAGATTCCAAAAAAGTTGGGACAGGTAGCAAGAGGCCGGAAAAGTTAAATGTACATATAAGGAACAGCTGGAGGACCAATTTGCAACTTATTAGGTCAATTGGAAACATGGTTTGGTATAAAAAAGAGCCTCTCAGAGTGGCAGTGTCTTTCAGGAGTCAAGATGTGCAGAGGATCACCAATTCCCCCAATGCTGCAGCGAAAAATAGTGGAGCAATATCAGAAAGGAGTTTCTCATAGAAAAATTGCAAAGAGTTTGAAGTTATCATCATCTACAGTGCATAATATCATCCAAAGATTCAGAGAATCTGGAACAGGTTTTAGTGAGTGGACCAATCACAGCCCTTGCGGCTGCGTCGCCTCAACGGAAGGTTACAATTTCTGGGAGGTGCACGTCAGGCCCTTGCGGTGGACGCAAGGAGGGTCCGCAAGGAGGGTCCGCAAGGAGGGTCCGCAAGGACATAAGGGGTCCGTAAGCCCCTTGCGTCACGTGAACTCAAGACCGTGAACAGCCCTTAAGGGTCAAGGCCAGGGGATTGAAACATTCCCTTGATGGATTGACCAGGGGACGGGTGCATTTTTATTGCTGAGAAACATTCTACTTCAGATAGGTTGCATGGAGTAAATAAATATCTGCAGTAGGATGAAAAAAAAACAATGCAGTTGCAAAATAATTGACCCTGTTTGTCCTCTCCCTGTTCCGGTTTTCATAGCTGTGTGTCAAGGAGGGAGGAGTCTGTGTGACGACACTGGACGGCTTCTACGTGGAGTCTGTGGTCTGTGTTGTGATCGGCATGGCCTGGTGGTTGTGTTTGGGGAAGAGGATCAGGAGACTGCAGGAAGAGAGTCCAGCGGCCTGGAGGTGCAAAATAAACCAATAAACAGCACTCCACTGTTTTGGGTTTAGATTAAACATTTTCTCGAAGAAACGGAGGCACTGCTCTTGGTCGAGGAAATGGCCAAACGCTAAAGACAATGTCGTCAAAGCGTTGATTTGCTCACACCTTACATACTGCAGTAGTCGTCATGCTATGGACAAAACGCACTCTTTTTGAATATATTTTGTTACGTCTCGCCTACATACCGGTATTTAAGAAAACATTTTTTCAGTCAAGTCGTCCTAACCATTTTCTGTGTTTAATCAAGGTAAACACAGTTCCTTGGAAATTAACTGATTTATTTAAGTTGGTTAAGAAGATAATTGATTCAGGCATGTTGAGTGTAGCTTTTTTGCATTCTCTCCACCTGTGCTTTGTGATTGCTGAAGTATCTACACGCCGTATCAGATCATGGTGATTGTATTTGCTAATGCTTTTGGTCTTATTCGAAGTAGCACAAGAGTATAGATTCTGTATTTGAAACCTCCTGGGGCAGGTGAGCCCCAACTGTTCTGCCTTGGTTTCTGTTTGTTTTTTCTTCTTCATTGTCTGCATTGTTTGTTATTTAGGGTTCTTTTCTCTGAGGTTATTTGTGCCTTTTTCTACTCAGTTCAGACGTAACCGATAATGAGCCCTGATGCCACATGCCTTCAGTGTTTACTTTTTCAAGTTAATTAAGCCATGGTTGGTTACTTTGACATCCAGAAGGAAAATAATAGTTTGTTTTAAGAAACTTAATTTGAATTTAATTTAATGTAATCTGAAACTTTCCTACAGAATTAAATATGAAGCTGTACAAAGACATTAGTTAAGTTTCATTATCAGTCACATTAGATTTATTATCAACACGCTGTCATATTTTTGTGTGTATATTTGGTTCGCCCCTTATAAGTACACCCGAGTATACTTGACTAATCTGACATTCCCATTTTAATAATTTATCACCAGCGGTCAGCAAGTCATCACCTATGCCCCACTTTGGGCAATGCACATGGAGCAGAAGCAGTATTTCCTTTGAAAAACTGTTTTAGAAATGTATTGTAAGGGAAATTTGAGTATTCGTCTAATTTGATGTTAATTTTGACACTTTCGACAACCGCCACACTTATTGTTTATTGTGATCAATAGATTTAGCAGTTTCTGGTCTTCCAGTTGGCATATTTTCCTCCTTTTCAGGTTTTCTATTTATTTAAATTGTAATTTGTTTTATTTTATTGGGAGCCACCCTGTTATATTGGTTAGAGTAAATGGGTTTTATTTACCCACTTTACTTAAATTAATTTGCAATTTGTATGCAAATTCAAAGGTGAAAATTTATTTTTGACCTATTTTTTTTCTCCATTTTTCTACTGTAAAATCAGTACAAATATATAAATGTTATGCTTGGAGCTATTCTGTATAGAATTTTCTGAAGGATGCAATATTAATGAGTAAGCAAATCTTATATGAAATAAAAGTTTGAGAATCAGTGTCCATTCTCAAATGTGCAAATTTTCAAATTTCTTTACCTTACTTTAAATGTACATTATGATGTACAAAGCTTAGTTATGTTAATCTGCCAAAACTTCCCTCATGATAATTAAAACATTAACAGATTTCCAGTTTAACACAAAAGGGAGTTGAAACAAACAGAGGGCTCAGGGAGAACTAAACTACCATTCGTTTGATTTAAATGACTCCCTCTCTTGGTTCAACACATGCTATAATATACCTTACTTCTGGCTGATATGGTTACCTGGCCCTCTGCTGATTAATTATTGTGGCAACAAACCTGCCCAGCCCTTATTGAAACAGAATTGAATGGGTGTTTTCAGGGATAGCAGCCCTTATGGGAATACAAAAAGTTATAGCATTTTTAAATACAAGGGGTATGATCGTAATGTCAAGCCTACATCAAAATCTTTAAGTGATCCACAACAAACTTTACAAGAAGGTTTTTATTTTATTTAGGCTCATTTATCCATTTTATAGCACAGTTGATGCAGCTATTTTGAAAAACTTACTAAGACATAAAGCTTGTTCATTATCAGGTCCTCTGCTGACCAAATCCGCTTCCAAACGTAAATCGTTTTTTGGATTAACAATTCATTTGTTTGATTTTGTTCAGACTCAGGAAGCATTTTTAAGAACGGCAGTCAAAATCACCCAGCCGTTATTTTTTTCTTCACAAAGCAAATTCCACATTCGCTTTCAAATTCCAACCGCACAAAGCACTTTGTATGTAATCCGAAACGCAGCCGGCGACTGCATTTTAGTGCAATGGATGGGTGATGACGTCATCGTGGTGGTATGACCATGTCATACGAAGGCTGTGGATCCCAAAACGTGTTCAGTCTTATGGTACGTTTTATTTACCTCGGATCTCGGACGTCCGAGGAAATTGCCTAGCAACACGCTGGAACACGCCCTTTCTCGGTTGAACTCACAGGAGACCGAGCAATAAAACGCTTGAAGTGTAGAAGTGACGTCACAGCCGAGATCCGAGATGAGATCTGAGTTCTAATAAAACGCACCATTACTAGACCAGTTCTGCTAAGGTTAAGGGTCAGAAGACAAAAAGGTCAAAGGTGACCTGAGGTGAAGGTTGTGATGTGGTGGTGTTGTAGTGAGTTGTGCATGGCTGTA
>OMLJ01122350.1:0-12495 GCA_900302595.1 Gadiculus argenteus | reverse complement strand
TAATCACTGATTCATCTGATTCAGTTCTAATCACTGATTCATCTGATTCAGTTCTAATCACTGATTCATCTGATTCAGTTCTAATCACTGATTCATCTGATTCAGTTCTAATCACTGATTCATCTGATTCAGTTCTAATCACTGATTCATCTGATTCAGTTCTAGTCACTGATTCATCTGATTCAGTTCTAATCACTGATTCATCTGATTCAGTTCTAATCACTGATTCATCTGATTCAGTTCTAGTCACTGATTCATCTGATTCAGTTCTATTCATCTGATTCAGCAAAGAGGCTCCTGAGGACATCCTACTGTTGTTATGAAGTCTAGTCTCAAGAACGATCAGTTTTCCCTGTTTCGTGTCAGAACACTAAACCTAACTAACCCTAACACTAACTAACCCTAACCCTAACTAACCCTAACTAACCCTAACCCTAACGCACTACTGAGGGCCGTTTCCTGAACGCTCTTATCTCAGAAGAAGGGAAGCTTTACGTAAAGACGCGTAAGAGCTTCCGAACCTCCGAGTTGCTTTGAAGGCGGCATGACCGAACGTTGTCCTTTAATAACTTGGTTAGATTATAACTTGGTTAGATTATGAATGTTCTACATTTCAGTTTTCAGTCCGTGTGATGTTTGATAAGCAAGTGTTTATTTAAGGAAAAAGATGAAGCGTTGTTAATGTAGATGTAAATGAGTCAGTATGAATTTCCATAAAATCCACTTTAGAAGAGTTAATCATTCATTGTTCCATCGTGGTCATTTTCTGAGGGTGGATAATAAGACTTTTTTTTATGGCTTAATCATTACATCTTCAACTGCTTAGTTGAAAACTTCTGTCCACGCCACAATACCTATTTTCACAGCAGTAGCTCACAAGATAAATGATGGGGCAGTTCCAAATAAGTAGGCTTGGCAGTGCACCACTAACCTTATTATTAACCTTATTGAAATTATATATTTTTAAATGTTACAATTATAACAGAAAGTGACTTCATCCTACTATTGACGCTCTGTGAAAGGGTCCATAGCTGTCAGTGCAACTACTCATTTACCAGCAGCCAGTGTCCTACAGGGATATTTTTGAGAAAAAAAATCTGTGTATATATTTATATACCCTTTGTGACCTGATGACCATCCGTTGCACCTGGTCTACTTACAACAATATAGGCATACATATTGAGTGCAAACTGCGCTTTCTTAATCTGATTATCATCCAAAAAAACATTTACTTTAAAATGATCAAAATAACCAAATATTTGAAATTCAGAAAAATCCAGCCTTATCATTTGGTATTTGTACTATAAATTAATCTACAAAGTATTATAAATTATTGTATTCATACCAAACCATATTCAAATGTATTCTCAAGCTAACACGCTTATAAGGACGTTTTCTATGTACTCCCTGTTTAGAACCTACATCACACCGTTATATACTGCTCAATTATGGTCGAACTATAAGAAAAAGAGTAGCCTACAGTTGAGGCCGAAATGATTGGCACCCCTCCGGATGTGTTGGTTTTTGAGCAAAACACTTTTGAAGGTTTTTTGATGAAATAACCAAACCAGGATATTTTCAATAGCTCAACACAACTGCAACAACAATTGGTTTCCCCAAATTCAACACAAAATATCACAGAAATGCTGTGGGAAGTGAAAATGGTCAAAAGTATTAGCATTGGCATATCACAACAAGCAGTGATAAAAGCACACTTTTCACTGTTAAATACAGTGTTAATGTTATAAGTAGTCAGACATCAGCTGTGGTACTACTCCTGAGAAATATAAGCCCATTTCTAATGGACAATAAACTCCTGTTTACTCACTATTGGTGTCTATGGACAGTCTGAGGTTTTCTTCAAGGATTCAAAATATCTGAATGAACCTACCTACCCCTTTATATGCAGCTGATTATCAGTAGCAGAGGAAGCAAAATAGATCTAGAGCCTCACCTGGCCATGCTTCACTTTAAACATGGTGAACATTCCAGGGTATGTTTCATTCTTCATCCTCCAGACATCACTGGTCAGGAGGCCCAAAAACCTCTGGTTTTGTTCTGTTGCTCCATAGAATTAACTGCCAAGCCTATTGTAACTCATTTCATATGGTTGTGGTTCAGTATTCTGTTCTGTTCTTGCCTTTAGAACAGCAGTATGTTTGGATGAGGAAGAATGAAGCATACACTGAAAAGTGCACCCTGTCTAAACTGATATATGGCAATGTCTAGATGATACTCTAGGCCTATTTTGCTTCCTCTGAAAAATAGTCCTCTGTAAATAGTAATAGTAAATTGAAGTCTGTCCATTAGATATACCGGTATATAGGTTATTACACAGGTAGTCGTTCAGTACGGCTGGATATTTTTACTTTTTAGTTTTGCTAAAAAACCAACACATCCAGGTGCCAATAATTTCAGCCTCAACTGTATGCAGAGGCTCAAGGTAGCATATAAAGAATTAGTTTTGTGTCCTTAGGTGACAGTGCCAGGGAATTGTCCATTAGAGCCAACCTGTGAGGCACTCTTCAGACAACCGTTTAGTTTTTTGTCACCTGGACAAGAGAGAACCACACCCTCTGAAAAGCTGCTGTAGATTCACTTGTATGAAGACAGCATTGGTGCAATAGCCTGTATATTCTATAGGCTACTGCATATCTTTTTTTTGGTATGGTGCATTATATGGACCTGTGTTGCAATTAAGCTTTATATTACATATTGGTCAATCAATTAATCAACTAATTGTTGCAGTCCTAGCAGCATTAGGTCATGCCACATATTTATGCAAATAGTCAATGTCCATTTCACTCCTCGTCAGAAGGCACTCCTTTCCCATCTATGGAAGAGGATTTGGGTTAAGTGTTGGACCATTCAGAATTTCAGCCCAAGCACTTCTACACCACAATTGCTGTTAAACTATGAATGCATATCAATTGACAAAGGTTCAAGCAGAGTATTTTATACAAATTTTATTTCTGTGGTTAACACGTTTAGTCGAACAGGCCGAATCCCATGTCGTCATCAGACTCCTCAGACTCCTCCTTCTTCTCTTCCTTCTTCTTCTCCTCAGCTGGAATACAGGAAGTGACCGTCAATACATGAACTACTGAATCCGCCAACTCTAGAGCGGACGAACTCTAGAGCGGACTGTTGTGCACAAAACAAACCGATGTGCAGCAAACTATTATCAGGCTTGCATTTAATTTAGCAGGGGTTCGACTGCATCATTTAAGTGATGTCCTACTTTGACAGTCATTATTTTGCAGTAATCACATGTCGGTAACATTTTCTTCGAGTAGGTAAGTACTTCATACATTTGTTTACAACCCACAAGGTTGTGGTTACAATTGCATACAAACGTACATACAGAGAATAGAGTGGCCTGAATAGTGTATGGACATAGGTAGATGGAATAGTGTATGTACAGAACCGTGTATGATGGAATCATGTTATTGTTGTGGCTCACCTGCAGCCGGGGCCGCTGCTGCTCCAGCGGGAGCGGCAGCAGAGGTAGCAGCTGCTGCTACTGCGCCACCTGCTGGCATGCTGGCCAACTTGCCGTTACCTACCAGGAGACAAGAGGCATCATGTCAGATAAAGCAACACAACGTTTAGCCAAGCAGTCGTCGTATTAAAATAAGGAAAGCATTGAAGTTAGCCGGCCATGTAAGCACAGTGTTCAGACTCACCTTGAGCGATGACCTCATCGATGCTTTTGCCTTGAAGCTCAGAGATGACCTATCAGGAAGAATAGCAAATGAGTCACCATAACACAGCCCGTTTGCTTTGGGATTACCATGCTATGATCCTAGTTACAACGTCTTCATGGTGAATTACCAACAGTAGCATAATAAGAGTGGCATGCTAGAATGGCTGAAATATACATAATTGAAAATATTAACAAATCCACATTGAACAAATATTTGACTCAGAAACGTGTGCAGTTGGACACTTGACAATCATATTTATTGACAATATGGCAGTCAGCCCATAATGAGTCAAACAGACAATGTGGGTTTGATGGTCTGAAATACCCCTGAGGGAAACCAGTAACAACCCCACTTGATTCTTTAAAGGGGTACTTCACCAATTCACATTAAGCTTTGTAGAAATATAACCCCAGTAGTATTTTTGAATGATCGTGCATCCCTCCCTCATTTTTCCATGAGAAGGGAAAGCTCTGTATTTCTTTGATGCAAAATGATGAATTTTGGTTCTCCAATGATGCAAAATGACGAGTTTTGCATCATTGGTGAACCCAATTTCAGAAAGAAATACAGAGCTTTCCCTTCTCAGGGAAAAATGAGGGAGGGATGAACAATCATTCAAAAATACTACTGGGGTTATATTTCTACAAAGCTTAATTCAGATCAGTGAAGTACCCCTTTAACTGACTATACACCGTCTCAATCTGCAGTGTAGGCAGTAACATATAGACTGTACTGTCAACTTCCCTGGTTGTGTGTAGAGCTATATGGCGACCCCCTTATGATTGAAGTTAATTTGTTTTCCTTTCAAAACAATGTTGCCTACTTATGCTGAGCTACGGGACATTGTACTATAGTGACCACTGGACACATGTAGTGACCATTACTACACATTTAGGCTTAGTTCACAAGTTTATATACTGAATGCCCATATGCATGCATGCATATTTGGTTGCAAGACGATAACTGAGATATGTTCAGACCTTCTGCATGCGGGTGTCATCAGCTTCAATGCCAACGCTTTCTAGGATCTTCTGGATGTCGGTGGCCTGAGGAGCCTCATTGCCAGCGAGGGCTGCGAGCAGGTAAGCAGCTACGTAACGCATTCTGAGGAAACAGGCAAAGAATAGCAAGGCCATTAATATGAGTGGAGAAAACGGTTCAATCAAGCAAAGTATTATTTAAAGTGCAGTCTCACTTGTGAAACACTTGTGGATAATAACATCAATACATCGATAAAGCAGAGTGATACGGACATAACAGAGTGGACTGAAATAGTGAGAGGAAAACAACAAGTTACAGCAAGAATTGACTTCAATAGTGAAGGAGGACAGCAGGTTACATTCCATAGTGCTCTGAGAATAACAATGACTTTAACATGGATTTAAAAGCATCCACAGACCCTGCTTCTCTTATACGTCTGGGTCGGCTGTTCCACTAAAACGGGGCATGAGAGACAAATGCTCTCTTACCGGCTGATCTTTTGGTGGATGGAATAACCAAAAGATCAGCGGAGCGACATATAGAACTCTTATAATACACAACACATAGAACTCCTATACACATATAGAACTCCTATAATACACATAGAACTATAGAACTCCTATAATATACATATAGAACTCGAATGTCATACATACTTGTATGTCATACAGAACTCCTATAATACATAGAACTATAGAACTCCAATAATACACATATAACTCAATTATACACATATAGAACTATGTCATAGAAATCCTATAACTTCACTTTTCTTTCTATCTATTTTTTAACTTTGCCAATGATTTCTTTTATCTATTATTTTCTTTTATCGTACGCCAATGTTTATGTGTGAAGCACTTTGAGTCTGCCTTGTGTATGAAAACTGCTATATAAATAAAGTTGCCTTGCCTATAATACACATACATAACTCTTAGAATATACATATATCACTCAACATAACAGTATAATCAACTACATTTGACTGCATGGAGCCTCAGTCAGCCTGATTACAGTCAACTGAATGAGATGATAAACCACGAAGAGGCTGCATGGTTGTTAACGTGATTAAATGATGTGTAATAGTTTGATCATGCATTAAGTGTAATAGTTTGATCATGCATTATGTGTAATAGTTGTACCATGCATTATGATATGATATTACATTATATTATCTTTACATTATATTATCTTTATGTCATCAGGACTCTCCTCTGCGCGTTAGCCTGCGTTAGCATAAAGCTAACTCTGGTTATAACCACTAATCCATCGTTTCTGGACAGATCCCGCTACAGAGAGGACCACTGAGGGCTTTCCTCTGATGATCAAGCTGTAGTAACGTGGTTAAATATATTTCTGATTGTTTTAATCATGTTTTAAGCGTCCACTCACTTGCAGTAGAGGTACACGCGTGTTCTCCGAGAGATTCGTACGAGCGGAAAGGAAGTGACGTGGGAGAGCGGAAACTGAAGAAGCGCTCGCTGGTGACATCACAGACCAAATCTCGCGGGAGAAAAACCCCACGAAGAGTTGTACCTTTTATAATTGATGATTTATTACTTTATGGATTGGGAATTAAATATCTCCGCTATCAAAGCACAAAGCAGACTTACGTAGTTGCCAATTCGGCTTTTAAGTCTCTACGTCATATCCGGGTCCGACCCGCAGGCGGGGTCGACTGATCTACGTAAAATGCCTACGTAATATTAGCGGGGTTAATAACATTATTAATAATAATAATCATTATTATTATAATAATAATTATAATAACCACTTATAATATCAATATAGAATAATGCCCCACACACACACACTGACAACGGTTTGAGTTAAATGAGTTCAGTTCTTTTCTACAGCAGTTGGCTCCTCGCTAAAAGAGGAGGTGATGGTGAAAATGTTCTCTGGTTCATTAGGAGAGAACGGTTAGTAGGTTTGGACCCGGACGTCGTGTGTGACGTCAGACTTAAAAAGCCGAATAAGGACGATCGTCTAGCACTAAATAGCCATACGTTCACAGTAAAAGTAATACAAAACTAGAACTAATAAATAAAATAACTTCATAAAAGTTCAAATAGATTGAAAGACAAACAGAGAATTCAACTAAATACATCAGACAGATATATACAGTAACTACTCGGATAACTCAACACACAAGGAGAGCGGGTGATTGAGTGATTGATTGATTGAGGGTAGGCCTACAACCAGTTGATTGATTGTCTTCTTCGTCAGTAAATAATTCTGTGGTACTCAAACAATGTTTATGTTATTTCAGCCCAGTACATCTTTCACCAGCACAAAAAAATGTGGGGATGAAAAAAATAAATATGAATGCAAACAATCTATGTGCATGTTATGTGGTGTAAACATGAACAATCAATGGGTGGTGCAAAACCGTATAAATGTTTACCAACATTGTATAATTCAGATGTTATCTCACTGTATTAAGAGGCTATACAGATTCAACTAATTGTATTATGGTGGCATTATTTCACACTTCTTCACTTGTTCGTGAACATTTTCAAGTACCCCCTGGTAGCAAAGATCTGATCTTGAGAATACAGAACCACACATCCTTTGACCTGGTGATTCATTTTATGTGATCATTTGTCTTTGGGAATGAGGAAGGGATACCACGGTCCATCACCTCATGCTTCACAACGCTCACTGACTCGCAGAAGTCAGCAGCATGAGGTCCACGTTCTGGAATAACTCCAGCGCCCTTAGAACCAGATGGCCCCTACCCAAGATGTGTTCTTGGGCAACACTACCTCACTCCTAGGAACCGTTTCCCTTTTCACGTCAACTCTCTACGCCCAAGACTTCCTCTTGAACCCCTGATGGCGTCACATACAGGCATGAGTTCATGACTCATCTGTTGGCAACGTGATCGTGACAGATGCCAAGGAGGAGGAGGACGAGATGGTAGATTTGGTGTGAAGGCAACCATGAGAGGAAGGCCTCAGAAGCGTGGACCATCATCCTGATGTGCACAAACAAGTCTGTTGTTGGACATGAGGATGCAGGGAAGGATCGATGTGTTCCTAGAGAGCCCATCGTAATGAGGAGCCCTTCTTAACGAGGAGCCCGTAAAACTAAAGAAAATGTATGAATACGATGAGAACTAGATATTTTCAAACTTGTTACACGTACCATTAATGTTCACCTTAACCATTTCAATGTAGATATTATGTATTATGTATTATTCAGCCCTGAAAGGGCTGAATAATAAAATATATTAAACCATATTTATATAGAGCTGATAGGAATGCTCACTTCTTGCTAACGATTGTATATTTTATTTCCTTTCGTATAGATAATTTTCCATCCCAATCTAAGCTTCTTTCACGTCTTAAATTAACTTTATTTGATCTGTGCATCCCAACTGACAATGACTTGATATTTATAAAATAAAACAAAAAACATTCATAGTAATTTTAGTATTTTATTTTGTGAATTTTCCAACCTAATTGTTCTCCAAGTTACAATCGCAATATTATTATACAGTACATTCCAGTTTAATGTAACAGCATATCGGACAACATGAATTAAGCACCCAATACAGCCAAGATGAGTGGGAGATGAGTTTTACATTCCAAATATTATCAAAACTTGTCAATTGCAATGTTTGGTCTTAATACTCGAAAGGGGGGAAAAGTTCATTTATAATGATGTTTGATGTTAATGGCTGATGTAGGGCAGTTAAACTTGTCAGAGTTCATGGAGCAATAAGATCTGAACAGTGAGGCTTGTGGTAACCCTGTAAATCAACAGCCACTAAAGAACATGGTTATAGAAAATACTCTTAAAATATAAACTGCAATGACATTTTTAGCAAAAGTTAAGCCTGATCGGTATAATGGAACGTGGGGCGTTATGACCATATTTCACAAAGTTACCAGCTGAAACGTTTTTAAAGTAACGTGTATATAATAAAACTAGCTACACAACTTGTGCCATTAAAGATATAACCAATTCTACTTAAATGCCCAATTACCTATAGTACTATGAAATTATATGGAATTCAAAGTATTCTCAAATAAACGCATATTGAAGCCAATTAGTTATCTGAAGTATTAATCCAAAAAGTGGTGTCAACAATTCATGCAGACCAAATCTTGGTCCTTGTTTTTTGAATGACAACACATCTACATATTATGACAAGCAAATTAAAAACGCTAATTTCTTCAAAAAAGAAAACGTTTATCTGTATAAAGTAATTCCTTAGTCATGATGGGCGGGAAACCATTCTGGCATCACCTGCAAATGATGCCTGATAAATTATTATAAATTAAAATCAAGGTGGAAAAATAACTAACGCTGACGACATTATAAAGGGCTGATTCTGGTCCAGCGTTCACGCAACACAAGGGTCTTACGGACCCCTTACGTCCTTGCGGACCCTCCTTGCGTCCACCGCCAGGGCCTGACGTGCGCCTCCCAGAAATGTTAACCTTCTGTTGAGCGCGACGCAGCCGCAAGGGCTGTGATTGGTCCGCTCACTAAAACAAGGGCTGTGATTGGTCCGCTCACTAAAACAAGGGCTGTGATTGGTCCGCTCACTAAAACAAGGGCTGTGATTGGTCCGCTCACTAAAACAAGGGCTGTGATTAGTCTGCTCACTAAAACCCGACGCAGAAACATAAAGGTTCACGACTGTGTCGAAGCGTCTGCGTGGTCGTTGCGTTGTGTGAACGTGGGACCAGAATCAGCTCTTTAGACCAGCCATCACACACACATGCACGCACACGCACACACACACACACACACACACACACACACACAGACACACACACACACACACACGCGCACACACACACTACTGGTGGTGGTGAGTGAGGTCCCCCCTTCCACTGTAAAGCGTCTTTGAGTGTCTAGAAAAGCGCTATATAAATTAAATCAATTATTATTATTATTATTAAAGGCTAACTACTGTTATCAGGAGAATCTACGACATCCATTTGTATGTCGGGATGTATGCAAAGTGGAGCAAGCTATCGCTCTCTTCCTCTCTCTCACCCTGTGCAGCTCTCCCTGAATGCCGTTGTCCAGGATCTTGGCAGCCAACTGGGCCTCAGTCAGCTGCGAGCGGAGGAAAGGTGGCTGCACAGCCACACTCTGGAGACGCTTCCTCCTCCCCAGGTACCTGGAGACGGCAGACATCAGAACCAGCGCGGATCAGGGCCTTCACTTCCAGTGTTGAAACGTTGCAACATAATAAAGTTGTGCATTTGTCTTTTATAATTATGTTTGCTTAATGAAATTAAGTGTTGTCATTGTAAAAATTAATCTCATTGTATGAGTTGGTTGTTAATGATGTCTTCATACACAAGAGGTTCAAGCTTAAACTAGTTTCAGCCTTACAGAAAAAGAATGACGAAAGAATTTCAGGAAACTATTTAAAAGCACATTTGAGGTCTTCATCATGAGTGGATCCCTTTGGTTTGATTCACCAGAAAATCTGCAAAAACTCTTTCAGTCATATTTTAACCAGCAAACAACAATAGAGATCACCACTTTCAAGCTGTACTACCAATTATTATAAGTCAACCCTTCTCAAAGTGACAGCGCCCGACCCTGGTGTGGGATAATGTCTCCCCATGCGGGAGTCTTCAGAGGAAGGAGGTCCGTACCGAGGAGCCTGAGAGCTGCAGAGCACGTGGCTCACATTGTTCCAGCAGCCGTTAGTGAAGGGGTTGACCCCCCCACGGAACTTCCCCGTCACCTGGAGAGAGAAGGAGCAGCATTTAGAACCCTCATGTCCTCCTCTGAATGCCAGCCAATATGTATCACGTCACTGGATTCATTAAAAGACTCGTTTGACTGACCTGTGGTCACTGAGAGTGCTTCACAATTAGTGCCTTACACTCCCTATACATGCACACATTCACACACACATTCCCACACACAGAAACACCTATTCAAACACATATTCACACACAAATCCATTCACACACCCATTCCCACACCTCCAGGTGTCAGCCATGCAGGGCGACAGCCAGCTCGTCGGCAGCAGTTATGGTGAGTGTCTTGCTCAGGGACACCTCGACACTCGGCAAGGAGGAGCCGGGGATTGAACCGGCAACTTAACGGTTGCCAGACAACCTGCTGTGCTACAAGGTGAGTTTCTCAGGCCTTTCGAACAACTCAAAATCCTCTGCCCCTCAGCGTCTCTAGGAAGGTTTCAGTTGCCCCGGGTGGATGGCTGATAGTCAGCCTTTCGGCTATTGGCTGGTTTTGTTTTTAGGAATAATTTTAAAGGCTGATATCCAACCAACCATTTAAGTCAACTCATTTGAAGAGCTGTTCTCCTGCAACTCAATACCTTCCTAGCCTAAAACAATATTTAGAATATTGTGTCTTGAGTATTGCTAAAATATACAAAAGCCCAAACAGGGGCTAGAATTAGAGAATGACAAATGAAATGGACTTATCCAGGCTGAACCTTCTGTCATCCCCTAACCCACTTTAAAATGGGTCACATCGAACAAATACTCAAATAAAACTGATGAGATGAATAAAAACAGGGCTTACAATGCCCCATTTGGTGATGGGATTAACAGCTGTACATTTGTATTCAAATCCCAGGAACCACAGGAGGGGGTGACAGAGAGGCCAAGAGGGCAACTGAATAAAATACACTGAGATGTCCAAGGATTGTCCTCCTTGGGTAGCAGCCAGGAGACCACTCCAGCAGCAGTGCTGCTGACATGAAGGAGGATCCACTCTCCTACCTGTTCATTGGTGGTTCTGCCTCTGGCCACCAGCACCATATGGAAACCTGTGAGTCCCGCCACAGGAATGAAAAACAGCCCCGCCACGCACATCACTGCCAGGCTACGATGTGGTGTTAAGGACTATAAGGTAGAATATAAGGTAGCTTTAGAGAGAGCGGTGTGTCCACAAACATCAACATAGCAGCCGCCTGCTTTAAACATTCAAATTCAAATCTCTGTGAATCACAGGAACTATTTTCTTTGTGAAAGATGCTTTTCCATGCAGGGGACAACAACAAGTTAAAAGAGGCATATTTAACTTTACTTTTCTATCAGATGTTTTGTGCTTTCACAAATTCTTCTTCCTTACTTTTTCCTCTGGCTCCATCTCATGGGCCCACCAAACTAAAGCACGAACACAAACGCAGAGCCACGACCAAGCAGAGTGCGGCTGAGAAGCTCATGGATTGTAGCGTTATCCTGGTCAACCATTCTGACTTCTGTGCTATGAAGTTACCCTACCTTCTGGATGACAAAAAAAAAGATAAAAAGCCATACGCAAAACAAGTAATGGCTTTCCCTCTCTCTGAAGACCCGCCCTCTCTCCTGTCCATCACCACTAAACCCATGGAAGTAAACCGGATATCACTCTCTCTGAAGTCCCGCCCTCTCTCCGGTCGACCACAATGCACCATGCCCTGTTTCCAGGTGGTCCGTGGAGAGAGGAGCGCTCCTGGAACTCGCTGGGGTACCGCCAAAGGATACGTGACGATGGCCTGCAGGCGGTCCACGTTCTGCCGGTGGTATAGGATGAAGAGGAGGCCAAAGCCGAACACGGCCATGATGTGAGCCGTCAGAGAGAGGAGGAAGAGGAAGAAGTAGCGGTAGTTCCTCCTGCCGATGCAGTTGTTTACCCAGGGACAGTGGTGGTCGAAGTCCTTCAGGAGAGAGGATGAGGAGCACATACGCACAGAGAGGGGACAGAAACGTTTAACATCCAACCATCAACAGCTGACTTTCTCCTTTGTTCTACCTTGGAAACTTTACCAGTCCCCCTGAAGATGAGAGTGAGGCACCTGGTTAAAGGAGACCCCCCC
>OMLJ01122347.1:1499-13069 GCA_900302595.1 Gadiculus argenteus | reverse complement strand
ACCTTGTTGGTTTCGGAGCGAGTCCAGGTAGACCTGGAATAGCTGTTGGGTGAGGGTGAATGAATCATTTTCAAGAAGCTCTGTGAGTGATGCCTGACAGATATCACCTTGGAAGCTATCAATTCTCCTCAGGGCTTCTTCATTTAATTAGACACAATTTTGTTTTATTTATAAAAAAAAGGAGCAGTGTGATGTCCAAAAAGAGTGTTATATGACTTTTAATGTGCTATTAGCTGTCTATGTTCTTTTTGGAATTAATGAAAATCCGCCTATAGAGGAAAATGACAAAATGTCAAAAATATATAAAAAGCTGCTCCTGTGAAAAGTCTATCATATTTTAATTTACTTATATTGACCCTAAAAACAATTTAGTACAGGTAAGGTTTTTCCCACTCAAGTGATACCGATATCTGGACTGGCCCAAGGACTAATTACCTTTTCCTTTTTATGGGTTCCATGATGCACGGATGGCGAGTTGGATTTGTCGTGGATTCCTCCCGCCATTTTTTCAAATAAGAAACGGACGAGGGGAGTTCCTTATTGGAGAATCGGACTCCTTAGCTCCGCCCACGGTTGTGGCGGACCTAATGGAAGCCTAGCATGTGCACAGGACAAGCCCATAAGACGAAACCTAGACGGCTGCACCTACAATCATAGAACTAGAGTTATAATATCATAACTATCGTTTTAGGGTTAGGGAGTAACACCCGCTACTCCGACAATGGAAAAGAAATTGACGCTTGAAAAATAATGTTAATGCCGCCACTCCGACAATTAGACGTCAATGTCTAAGTAGCGCCATTACAGTGAGTGAGTGTTTAAAATAATGTATGAATGCCGGTGATGCTGCTTGGCGCGGGTGTGTGCACCCATCTGTTTAAACGGGGTCCACGGTCCATTCCAACATATCCCCACTCCGACATTGACGTCTAATTGTCGGAGTGGCAGCATTTCCATCCACGTCCCACCACTCCGACAATTTCTGTTTCCTTTGTCGGAGTGCCGGTACTTTAATTTTTTTCAAACTTCCCGCCATTCCGACATGAGGTCATTAATATAAATGTTATTACTAGTATCACTATCATTGTACTACACTGACATTTGTCATTGGGGATAGTCGCCGACCCTCATTCGCTGTGGATCTTTGGCACAAGACATGGGAATTTCGTTATTTTTAGTGAGCCGATCATTAGGATCAGCTCACAAACAAGTGCCGGCTCTTTTGGCTCCCATATTAGGCTACTTTTATTATTTATACCTTTTATAATTCAGTCAAATGTAGCCCGTTTTGACTTATGATTCGTATCAGTGAAGAGCAATGCCAGACCAAAGTAATGCAATGACGAGAGCTACAGCGCCTGCCATGTTACGCCGTGTGTGCAGTTTACTAGTTTCACTAGTACAATATAATACACATATTTTACAATATAATGTTCCCCACTAGCTAGTTGAAAATAAATTTGTGTCTAATACAGTTATATTTATATATGTTGTTATATGCATATTGAGATGGAAATGTGCGAAATACCGTCAAAGTTCTGCATTCTAATGCAAACACGACAATAAATGGTACCAAACTGGAGCACTTAGAAGAGCAATCAACTGAATAAATGTCAGGTATATTGGAGACGGGCACGCAAACACTTGCAAATGAGAGCCTGCAGTATGACCGATCTATGCTTGTGGCAGTATGCCTAATGCAATTATGCTTTATTTATGCTTTCATTATTTTTTTAGGACTCATAGGGCTACTTGTAGTGAAGTATTTTTTAAAGTGTGGAATCTACAGCAGATCCCTTTCACTGGCTAAGCAAAATTAATCCCGACCGTGTTGAACATGAAACTCTGAATTGATCCTGAAAGCCTATTTCCAGAATGATTCAATTGTATTCCGTTTTAGACCATGTCAGTAATGGTCACTTAAATGTTTTTAAGCTCACCATGTCCGTTATTCAGAATTCAAAACATTTTATCCACAAATCTTCTTTTCAAAATGTTTTGCCAAGTGGAGCCAGCCAGTCCGTGTGCGTATGAAAATTAGCCATGTGCACCAAACAAGAAAGACGCAATGATTGTGCATAAGATGAGTGTGTGCAACTTTGCCTGTGTCTTTTCCAGCTTCGGCATACTACATGGTTACATGGTTGGTTGTGGTCTTAGTGAAACAGCCTTGGAGTTGGAGAAGTTGGAGTGATTGTGTACGTGCCTGAGACAGAGAGAGAGAGAGAGAGAGAGAGAGAGCCCGCCGTGGTGATGTTTGTCTTGTTGTGTCTGTCAGCATCCGCCGTGGTTGGACGAATGTGCTTTGTGTATGTGTTCAATGTTGTATCTGTCCAATCGTATTTGCTGTAGATGGATGGTTAAATAATGTCACACGATCGGTCATACTGCAGGCCTCTCATTTGCAAGTGCTTGCATGCTCATCTCTGATAGGCTATACCTGACATTTATTCAGTTGATTGCTCTTCTAAGTGCCCCAGTTTGGTACCATTTATTGTCGTGTTTGCATTAGAATGCACAACCTTTCCTCTCCTTGTTATAAAACAACGTGCATCAGAACAACTTTAACCAATGCAGCCTCGTTGCTCTACGAATACTATATATCGGATCATCAATAATTGTGTGAGTGCGTGTGTGTGTGTTGTCATGTAGGCTATAGATATGGATTGATTGTCTTCCATGAAATATTGTAATGTTATAGGCCTACTGCATATTGAGAACATTTAGATTGTTATTGCAGAACAATCTGGGGATGAGGACCCCCCCATCTCAATATGTATTTAACATATATAAATATAACACTGTATTAGACACAAATGTATTTTCAACTAGCTCGCCATTGCATTACTTTGCTCTTCACTGATTGGTTACAAAGCCTTGAAACTTAATGGTCAAGCAAAAAAGAAGGAGGGGCTCAATATTCATAGCCGGACCTCAGCCAGACCAATTCCGTACGGAGTCCGTACAGTTTCCGTAGGGAATTGGTCCATAAACCGTACGAATTCTGTACGGAATTGGTCTGGTTTTAGCCATTTTATCACGGCAAACTAGGTCTGGATTGTGGCACTCTTTGCTTTCCATACGTGCTGTACCCATGCTCGCCCCGCTGGAGTCTAACCCGAGACAGGGGAAGAGTAACCAAATCCCCTTCACTGGAGAAGAGCCTCCCTATGTTAGCAACAAGCCACTCAGCAACAAGGCATAAACTAAGACAACACCAATAGTCTAATTTCCAAAAGATCAAGCGACAGGTCAGATCACCTTGCTTTAAATATGTTCACCGGACAAGACGAGCTAGCACAACCAGCCTATGCACCGCACCGACAACACAGATCAAGTCCCCGGAGGAAGAAAAGTAGAGGCGTAACCCCGGGAGACCGCTGCCGGTTCCTATATACACCTGACCCCGATCCGCCCACTCATTAGAGCTGCGGTGTAGCCTGCTACAATCGTAAAAATTAAATTTAATAAATTGCTGTAGCTGATTGTTTCCATTGCATATGAGTGCAACGCGCATCCCCGCCCCTTGCTTAAAGGAATACTTCACCGGTGGGAATATATAGGTTATATGAATTAAATAATTCTATGTATTATAAATGTGATTTTCTTTTTTTTTTATCTTTTCATCCTAGCCTGAGAAAAAGCAGAAAGTGTTTTGATGGTCTCTCTGACTCAAAGTAAGAAATCCTCTAACAAAGTACCACAGTGCATTGTGCTCGCTGCCCCGCCCGCCTGTTTCTGTTTGGAAGGGGAAGGACCTTAGGGTTAAGAAATTAACCAAGGTTTTCTGATACATGAGTGAGGTATCTCACTATTTCCCTCGCACTGTTCCCCAGAAGCAATATTACACTACGCCAGTCGTGACTGGCCAATCAGACAGGACGTCTGCTTGCAGAGGAGGGACTCCCTCCCACTACATAAGTCCTGTCGTCATGTGATCTCTTCAGTCTTTAGGCAAAACACCTCTTCCTCGCTCCGGGCAAGGAGGGTGGTCTGGTCAGAAAACCTTGGTTAATTTCTTAACCCTAAGTTTTCTTTCAACATTCGCTCAGTATCTCACTATGGGATATAACAACTCCTGTATTGCCAAAGAAGCACCAGTACACAAAAAACCTGTCAAACAGGCATGTTCACTGATCCAACGCTCAAGACTGTGAGACAGGGTAGGCGCAGTAACATCCAACCTATAGAACCTAGTGAAAGTGTGAGGCGTCTCCCAGCCGGCAGCCGCACATACAGTGTAAGTGTTTGTCAGATCTACGCTTGTAAACCAGTCTCCTGGCCGCACGAAGCGTATAAGAGCGGCGTGTGTCAGCATCCTGAAACTACCGTCTCATGTATCTGTTCAGAGCGCGTGAATCTAGTATTGGGCGCAGGCTCCCTCCCTTCTTTGGGACTAGAAAGTACCTTGAGTAAAAACCGCTTTGGTTTTGCTCCGGAGGCACTATCTGGATCGCCATTTAGTTTTTTAGAGAGGTAATTTCCTCCTGTAAAACATGAGCTTTCTCTCCACGGGCCTGCGACTGCAGTATCCCGTTGAAACGGGGAGGAGTGGACGCAGATTGGAGCCTGTAGCTGGTGGCTACGGTCTTCATAACCCAATGTGACGCACCGCATGCACGCCACTGTTGAGCCCGGCCAGACAGTGGCCCCAGCATCGCTGGTTTTGCCGTCGTGCCGGGCCGAACGGGCATGGTGGGATGCGCAACAGCGCTTATGTCCACCAAGCACCGTTTTATTCTATTCTATTAATTTTTTATGCTTATTCTAATTTTTTTGTTTTCACATGAGGTTGCGCCGTCGGCTTGGAGCCTGGATGTGCGCTCAGAAACATTTTTAATAAACATTTTAACGGGGAAGGGGGACACGTGTGATTTTGTGCACTGGTGTGTGCTTATGCACTCGCATGTGTCTGTGAGACACCGCTGCGGCTCCACCGAGCTCTCTGCGGGTCTCACTCTTCTCCTCTTCGCCTGGTCGTAAGCTGTGAAGGCTGAACTGCCTTCTGCATGCCTTTTGCAGGGCTTGGAACATGCCCTCTGGAACAGAACATCTAGGGGGGACAGTGACGCCGTCTGGCCGGGCCTGCCGTACCCCCCTGGCTGCAGCGCCCTAGGTAGCGTGCCGTTTTTTCATGGCCCCCTGAGTAGCTGGAGGGCCCGCACGGCCTCCTGGCATAGCCCCGGGTGCGGGTGGTTTCCACCCCCACGCCCCGCTGTGCTCCGGCGGCTTGGCCTGGCCCCGGCCGGTGCCGTGAGTCGGCTGAGACTGACGCTTCGGGATGCGGTAAGCCAGCGGAGGGGCACGGGGCTGAGCGAACACCTGGCCAGGTGCGTTGACGGGGAAAGGCGCTCTCCTGGGAAGATACAGCTGTAGCGCCTCGCCCTCCCTCTATTTCTCCTCCCAGTGTTTTAGCATGACGCTGTACGCTGTACACTTTCGGGTCCACCGGGACGTCGAGGAGTTGGGTCTTCTCCCTCAGAGAGAGGCTGGACAGGTTCAGCCACCTCGCTCTCTCCTAGGCGACCATGAGAGCCATGGCCCTGCCGGATGCTTGGATAGCGCTCCTGTAGAGGCGCAAGCACAGGTCCATCTCAACGCACAGCTCGTCCCACAGGGCTGGGGTGGGTGATGTTGACATGTCACCCTCCAGCTCCGCTTGGTAGGCAAGCAGTAGCAATGACACGTTAAGCGCCCTCACCGTCGTGGCCATAGCCTTGTAGCCCTTGTCAGTCAACGACGACTGGAAAGAGTCCGCTTTGGACGGTAGTGTAGGGCTCGCTGAAGTCATGGCGGACTCCACTGCGTGGGGTGGAGGTGCGACGCCAGCAGCGGTTTGACCAGGGGTAGGTGGGAGAAGCCACCTACATAACCCTTTCCTCCATACCGGCCCAGTCCAACGCCGATCCATCTTTGGACGGGTATTTTGGCCGAAAGAGGGTTCCTCCAGGACCGGGTCGCTTCATCCAGGCACTCGGGAAAGGCCGGAAGCAGCAGGCTGGTCGAGGCTTTCGCCCTCGGGAGTCGCTTGCCCTCGTAGCGAGACGTTGCGGTCTCCACCGGGGACTCGGGCCACTCAATATTCAGCCTCACAGCTGCCCTCCTGCAGGCCTCGTGGAGGTCCACGCTGACGGCCGGGCTGGGGGAGCTGGTGCACGCGCCGCTCACCGCCATAGGCGACGCGGTGCGGGGGGAGAAAGAATCATCTTCCTCGTCCTCTTCAGAGCCGAGGCTGATTGATTCCCAGCTCCATCGGGCTCTACCAACAGGCTAGCTTCCAGAGGGTCGGGTTGGGTTAATTCCAGCGGCTGGGAAGTTTCGCCCCCTGGAACCTCCCGCGGGCTCCGGTAGTGGTGGGTCGGTTACCCCCAATACCGGGTCTCCAGCGAAGAGTTTCGCCTGCTTATTGAGTCGGCGCTTGCAGATTTTATGGGTAAAACGTGCGCAATGCTCGCAGGTAGCCGGGGTTGCAAGGGCAGCCTTGGCTTGTTCCAGCCCGAGGCAGCAGATGCAGACGGAATGGCTATCCGCTCCCGACATCTTGTTCCCGCATATGCAGGACTTCGTCGGAGGCTTCCCCGAGCCTTCGGTTAGGGTCGATGAGTTGAGCTCATGAGTCGCTGTTTGGTGACAGACCGACTTATAGAGTGGGTTTAATTTACTGTTTGGTGACAGTCCAACTTTATCCTCAAAGAGGTTTGGTGTAGCTGTAGGCTTTAGGCTTAAGGAGGCGGACCCGACTTCCGCCTCGGCTTCCTCGATTCCTGACACGCGCCTGTTTGGAACTCGAGCTACAAACATTTGTAGCGTCCAGTGAGAGCTTTTGCAGGCTACTGCTGCTTCCATTACGGGAGAGACTCTTTTGACAAACGCTCTTAAGTTACGCAGCACTAATAACTTTGTACTATTCTTTGGTATTTATTTTTTATTGTACTGAAATGTAAACTTTTGTTTTTAAAGGGTCTTGAATTCCTGTGTGATGTACTGAGGAGGATAACCTGTGGGTGCATTAACTAAAAGCAGTATGCATAGTTGTCTATAGAGGGGGGGGGATATTTTATGAATTCAGAAAGTCATGTATGTTGTTTGCTAGGAGGCTCAGCCTGCCGTGTCCCACTGTACTTACCCCTTTTCCTTAGCCTTATTTTTGTTTTACTTTCTGTTAGGGCAAGTTTTTATAATCGGACCATGTTGGCCCAATTGGGCAGCCATTAGGCCTACCAAGTAGATTGTAACCCAGGAAGAATGTACTACGTGTTCCCCTACGGCTGCCTTACAGTGTGGCATGTGGTTTTATGAATATTTACCAGTGTGCACTTCTCAGTGCTGTTTGTTGTGCAGTGATATTTACTATCCTAGATTGCAGTGCTGTGTGTTACATTGTGTTCTATTAGTGTGCTTGTCAGTCCATAGCCTAGACTAGGATTCACCTTCTCCCTGTCTTTCCTGGGGTAGTGTCTACACGACCCCAGGCTACCAGCTCCTTATCCCTGCCATCCCCATTGGAGCCCTCTGACCTGTCCCCCAGTTTATTATTTTCTACATTAAAACAAATGTTCTTGTCTTAGGCCTGAATAACAATAAATGATACAATATTTTTGATACATCAGCCTCTGGTCCTATCATTTTGGGGGCCGGACAAGTGGGGAAATCAGCCTTATATTCAGGGTCCCTCCCCTTAGAGCAGGGTTACTCAATTAGAAACTCAAAATGTCCACTCCAAATGTTATATCTAACGCGTCTTGCCCTCCCGTTCCGATTGTTGGCGGGGGGTGCCGGCGGTGCCCACACCAGCGGTGCATTGATGCGTGCCGCTAAGCTTCACGCCACTGCTCTATTCCCTAGCGCCGGCACACGGCAAAAGCAGTTTTGAACATCCCGGCTTGATACAAGGTCCAGTACATATGGAGATTGTTGATGCAGTCGATTTATGGTAAATCGACTGCATCAACAATATCGATTTAGAGATTTATGGTACGCTCGGGCGCTCATACCATAACGTTATACACATTGTTTTATGACTATATGGCCCTGATGCCCATGATCCTTACATTTATTTACAGTCATTGCTCATTATTCATCGACTGCATCAACAATCTCCAAATGTACTGGACCTTGTATCAAGCAGGATGTCAAAACTGCTTTAAAAAAGCGCTTGTTGCCATGCGCCGGCGCTAGGGAATAGAGCAGTGGCGGGGGGGGGCGAGCGTCAATGTGCCACCGGTGTGGGCTTGTCCGTCGGAAATAATGGGTTCCAATTTTGGAAATATACCGCCACCAGGCATGGACTGGCCATCGGACATACCGGGCATTGCCGGGCACATTACCGGGCACATTTTTGGGCCGGCACTGTCATCATTTAATCAAAAAGGTATATTACAGTAGCCTACTGAGACGTTACTTGAGATACGAAATGCGGTCCCTTAATCGCAAACGGCGGCCACATCTCGGCCTATACTTAATACTCGGGGGGAATGTCCGGCCCCTGGAAAGATAGAACATTTGGTGAGTGGGTTTCTAATTGAGTACCCCTGGGCTACAGACTTGTGCGGAGGAAAAAAAACACTTGCAGACCTGGCGCTCGCAGCTACAATGAGTTGTCATAGTGATGCTATATTCAACCACTGATATTACTGACATTAGGATTGGGCGTGAGGTAGATGCATGATCGGAAACACACCCAGAAATGACATGCCAATGAAATCTCCCTTGGATAGCTATGAATTATTTTTATTTTTATTATTATTATTATTTTTTTGTCCCGGTCCGGATGTCATTGCGTTTGGGTCCGGATCCGGACCGGAGTCCGCCTATTGAGGACCCCTGCTCTAGAGCTATATGTCAGAATCCAATGCTCAGAGTAACCACAGATTGAAATTCTAATTCAATTCAACTTATATGTCAACATTAGACTGGTATTGACTAAATACATTTATAATTACAACTGTGAAAGGTATCACAAATGTGTGAAAACATGAAACACATGGAAAAAGCGATTATTTCAGTCAACATATAGGATCTGGCCTGTCCTGGTGACGCAGGAAAGGATGTGAACATATTCATTCAGCTTATATGTCAACATTAGACTGGTATTAACTTACCAGTCTGAGTATTCCACGAACGGAGGTTTAACAAACACAGACTTAACTCTGAACTCTAGGTTGATTGACCATGTGCCAACTACACCAGAGCTGTCGGATCCACCACACCGGTTATGAAGTAGTTCAATCAACACAGGGTTGTGCGCGTCCACGCCAAACCTATAAAGACGTGATGCATGGATCATGGAAACCCTGATGTAAATGGCGAAACGGGACACATATTTTACAGATCTCGATAAAAATGTGGTCTCACCTCCTTTGTCCAGCCCTTACATCCATTCGCGGAATGTGGGTATTTCTTTGCGCAGAGTCAAATATGGCTATATTGTGGAGGACGGCTCATGCAAAAATTACATTGCATACCCGTTCCGGACAAACTCTCCACGTAGACATTGTAATCTGGACTTCAATATCCCAAATGTGTTTTCAATCTTAACGCGGGTTCTGCTGTGTGCCAGGTTAAATGTTGTCTATGGTCCAGGAGCGGGATTAGGGTACGGGGTGATTAGGGTACGTCGGGAGACATGGATACCCTCGATCTCCTAGGAGATAACCATCAAATTGCCCTGCGATCAAATACAAACTTTGAGTTATGATATGTTCATAATGCAACACACCCTGTTGAAATGTATTGCTCAAATTGGATTCATGATACATCCTGGCATCGTGGACCGAACCAGGCCATTTTGCCTCTACATTCGTGATCATGTGGTAAGCATCACATATTATCTAGTAATGATTAAAAAGAAATCCAGCTTGAAAGCAATATCATGGAGATATTGGAAATAGCCAATATAGGCTGCGTATACCTACCTGAACATTTATACTGTGATAGCCTTTCCTCTCCTGTTCACATAATCAGCCTCATTTATAGATGGGGCCGTTATGGGCACTTGTGTGCCATCAATGCACCCAATTACATTTGGAAATCCTGAAATATAACACCCAGATGAAAAGTCAACAACAAGAATAATTTCTGTGCCATTTGGGAACACTTAAAGTAGATAATGTTGACCTGTAAGTTGGTGAAACTCAATTTTAATGCGTCTCATGGGTTTATGGTTTGGAAAAACAATGAAATTGTTTAAAAACCACTTCAGCGCAAAACAGACTATACGCACTGAGCGGCAGACGGTAGCTTTGCCTATGTGCTCAGCATCTCCTACACTGTACAGAAAGCTGAGAACTATGCAAATTGTTTATAGTGAACTGAGGGCAGATCCACGATTGGCAACATTTGCAATGTAGGGTTGGAGAAGGCTATTTAAATATATCAAAAAATCACATGAAAAACGATATCTCTCCAGCAAAAAGTAATCCGGAAAGGACTATGTTGAGCCGTGGTCTAATTAATCTCTCTCTGTGAATTGTACAAATAATTTGCGCGCCGATATAGGCTGCTAGATTAATCGAATTTTAATCGTGATTACGATTTTGGCAAAAAAAAATTGTATCAAAACGAGATAATTGACAAACTTATTATTTTGCCACATGCTCTCATTTTGTCATGTGTTACAAATTGCGCACACCCCTTTACAGCGACGCGCTTTCGCCCCTCCCCCTCGCTAAAAGCCAAACTCACTCAGCCACGCTAGCGGCATGTTTAGTTCAGCTGTGGGAGAAGATGACAGAGAGAGATAGCCTTTGCAAAACAAAAGAGGGAAAAACACGTCCGCTGTTTGGAAACCCTTTGGTTTCAAGGAGTCTGACGCAGAACAGAAGCACATACTGTGCAATATTTTTTACACTGTGGTGTCTGCGCCATACAGCAATACGACACATTTATTTAATCACCTAAAGAGCAAGCACAAAGACATCTTCCACCACAAGACAGTCATCAATTAACAATAGATTTTATAATGCAACTCCCTACCCAACCGGCTCTCAAAAACATAGAGAAATAACAGACGCCATCACATTCTTCATAGCGAAAGCAACACGATATCACGCCATATCGTGCGCACAAATGTTATTCATCTATGAATGGGGTAGGGTTATGGTTAAGGGTTAGGGTTAGAGTTACGTCGGAGAAACGCTCCCGTTCAAAATGCATTGGCTTACATTTCGTTCTGTGCAGCAAGAAAATGTTAAGGAGTTTTCAGGAGGTGGAAGTGGACTACAACATAGTTGATCTTATTTATTGTTATTTATGACCGCCGCGAATCAAAGCGGCGGTCATATAGGTTTAGTCAGAAACACACTATACACAGAAACACACTATACACAAAACAACCACACACTCTGCACACACTCAATTACAGACACAAAAATAAGGCACAAAATAGGACATCACAACAACTTGAAAAGCATGATTTATTTTTTTTAGAAAAATTTTGCTGGACTGGGCGGCGGTCATATTTGATACCGCTCTGCGGTACATCTAGTTATTTTTGTATTATTTTATATTATTTATTTATTATTATTATTATTATTATTTATTTTAATTTTTTTGTTTTTTTTGTTTTTCAG
>OMLJ01122345.1:4386-24300 GCA_900302595.1 Gadiculus argenteus | reverse complement strand
CGCCCACTCCCTCTCCCGAGTCGAGCCGTCCCAGGCCAGCGCGGGGCAAGCCTTAGCCGCCGCCGCCTTGGCCGCCGCTGCCTTTTGACCCAGGAAAACGCATGGCACGTAGCTCTCCGGGAGGCGCCGCACCAGCTTGGGGCACGGGGAGGAGGAGGAGGGGAGCAGGGCTGTGATCTGTCGGAGCGAACCGGGAGCGTCCTTGACCCACGGGGAGGGGTCCGGCTGGACGCAGCTGCCGCTCTGGAAGACGATGGAGGACCCGTTGCTGCTGCAGTCCGGGCTTTCGTCGCTGCTGCAGAAGACAAGAGAGAGGCCGAGTTCTGGGTTATCTTAAGAACCGTACTGACAGAGACGTCGGAATTTAACCTTGAAAATCGAAATAATATTTTTTTTAATGTACCTAAACAGTGGAGCAGGGGATTCCAGTGCAGGCAGAGGAGAATTGGGGTCTGCATAAATATACACAAATAGATTTTAATTTTTGTGCTGTTTGTTTACTATGTATTCTATTGTATAATAGTTTATATATTACTAATATTTTTTCAGTCAATATTTAAAATCACACTCAACTCCTGATATGGCAACACAATTAATTTATCGACCAATCAGATGAATTGTGGCAGTCTTTTCAGCAACACATAAAATGCTATAATCCCTATACTGCTCACTATGGACAGCCACAGTTTGAGGGCAACTCACAGGCTGGGGGCTGGACGTGCTCCATCCAAGCGGTGTGGTAGCCCACCACGCAGACATGCTGCAGGCTTGACAGCAATTTGGCCTCTCTTAGCACCTGGTGGTGGACAGCGACCGCCGTTGATTCGTCACAGGTTACCATGGCAACGATTATCGTAAAAGAATAATACAACAATCAAATGAATCCATAGTGACCTTCCCCCTGCCCTCACCTTCATGCAGTCATTCCTTGAGACGTTCTTGATGAGAATCTTCTTCACGGCGTAACTCTGACCGTCTAGCTTGTTTATGACCTGAAACGGGACACAGAAACATATTTGCGTATGGAACACAAGTGAGATAAACTTAGTGACGTCCTAATATGAGGATATAACCCGGAACATGACTTGATGCTGTTTTTCATTGTTATTACAAACATATCTGTGTTTATTCATGAGAATTAGTTATCATTTAAGTTGTCGAGGAAGTAAAAGAATTATGATTTAAAAAAAAAGACAAATTTGGTGCTATGCTTTTATTCGTAAAAGGCAACAATATCAAAAAGTTACCACACAATCAAACTGCTTATTACACTTCACACTTAATACTCAGTTTCTTAACCAGGTTTGCTTTTAGACTAGTAGTTTTAGGAAACAGTACCTTGAAAACCTTGCCATATGCTCCTTTTCCCAGTCTACTGATTTCTTCAAACTCGCTAAGGTATCGCGACGTCTGTGCCTGAAATAAACCCTCTTTCGGCCTGTAAGAAAAAGAAGAAAAGTCGTAGATGTAGTTTAATGCAAGTTGCTTCACTGTATTGGTATAGACTTCATATTAAATACAGAGTGGCTCATACCTTGCAGGAAGGCCCAGCACGTCTGCACTTAGAAGCTGCTGACTCTGTTAGAAGACGGTGAGCACATAACACCAATAACATCATCAGATCATCAGGCAATGGCTGAAGACATTTGTATTTTACACATATGTACCATTTATTGTGAAAAGTAGCTATTTGGGTGTTATTGTAAATTGAAACGTTTTTCTAGATAAAGTAGTCAACATCTAAAAAGAATTCAGGTTTCAGGGGAGAGCCTAAGAATGAGACCCTAGGTCTGATTGACCGTGCTGTCCTGTCTGGTTCCGCCTACCTGGGGGAATAGGGAGGAGCTAGCAGCGTGGAGCAGCTCCGTGAAGGCCCGGTTGTGTTGGAGTCTGACGGTGCTGAACTCATCGCTGACGGCCAATGGTGAGAGGAGGTTCATGGTGGCTAAACGCTGGCCAATGACTGTTGAAAAAAAGAGTAAAAAGGAGAGCAAAGAGCAACAGGGCCAAAAACGTCAAGAATTGGGAATATCAACAATGAAAAACATGAAAAATTAGGTACCCTCGTGAGATCTTTCAGATATGTAAGCTTGCGTTTTGCAATGAATTTCAGTCTGGCCTTGAATGGGCAGCAATTGATTTCCAAGTATGGGCAGGGCATTATGTTATTCAAAAAACCCAAATCAGATTAAAAAACGATCTGGCACTCTTGCTGAATCCAGTTTAGTGTAATGAAAAAAAATAAGAAAAAGCCTATGAAAAAGCCTTCCCTACAGATGCTGTAATAATTTTAATATGTATTCAATCCATTTAGAATAAAACTTTTTGCCATTTTAAAATTGGCATAATAAATAAAGTATATGTGACCATAAAAAATAATAATTACAATACTGCAATAATTCAACAGGACATACATAAAATAAACATAAATATGAAAATAGATAAATATATTTACTTTTGACATTAACTCCGTTACTGCTTATTTGTTTGAATACATTTATTGATTCATTTATTTATATTAACACGTTTTTATGAATTCTATGATGTCCCATTTGGTCCACCATAATTTTTTTCTAGACTTAAATTCAAAACATGAATATGGGCCCTAGCATTGGTCACTTAAATGAGCTATACAAAAGTACACAGATACCTTTGAAGAGCATGCGAGAGCGCGTGGGGTCGCTCTCGTAGACGAAGCACAGATGCTCCAGAAGTGAGCCCAACAGCAGGTGGTTCGGGATGGCTGAGGCAAACTCCTGGATGGACGGGTACTGCTTACCAGCCGACAGCACCTCCTGGTTCGTATCAGAGTCAGAGGCTAAAAGGAAGGGGAAACAAGAGATAGACAAACAGCCGTCAACATGAATGATGTTAGATTATGTGTGACGATGTTCTGCTGTTTTTTTGCTAAATAGGGGAAGAAGTCTAGTTGGTTAGGATATCTGACTCCCAAAGGTACTGGGTTCCCTTCCCCATGTCCGCTGCTAACCTGTAGGCACCCTTGCTTAAAAGATACCCAACCCCAAGCAGTACAAGTGTTTGTTGTGGTGTTTCCTGATCCATATTTGCCCTAATGACAGGGCTTACCTTCTGCAATAAATCTTGCTATCATCTCAGCGATGATCAATCTGTCTTGGTCCATTTTTGTGTGTGTGATAGAGCATAGAGAAACACCCAACACTGCTGAATAATTTCGGACACTCCGGAGACTGTGACGTCTCCAGGGCAGTGAATAAGCCAGTCATATGCAGGCAATTTGGGAGTGTGCTGCGCTGTAGTGCTTATCTTCCTGGGCCAGTACACGCCTGTCCCCTTCTACCTCCTCTTGTCTTCAATACAGTCAACACATGACCATGCAAGTCAAGGGCAGGGCTGTCACACTGGAAAGCAGCTGTCTTTCGACCAGTTGGTTAGTCAACACAATATTTTTAATTCAAAGTGAATGAAGTGTAAACACAAAGGACTATTTGATTGTGGAAATACATACTTGCTCAGAGCAGGGACTCAATTACCCATGGGAATCTGTTTGTATAAATGTAGGCATCTTACTTTACAACAGACACTCTGTGGATCAAGGATCTTTGCCAAGTCACCCCCTGAAAATATGCTTCTTATTTTATACATCAAGGACTAAACTTGAACATTTTATTTGGTAAGGTAAACCATGGACGTGGGAATGCCATGATACGTAGTTGGGCTGGTAGTTGGGTTCTACCGAAAAGGGGGAACTTATTCAGAAGGGCAGCACAGTGGAGGCAAACACAATGTGGTAAAAGGCTGCTTACTATCAAACTGGACGTCATCGTCGTCCTGTTCGCTTGTCAGACTGAATAAACTTTTGTCGAATCCTCGGTAGCTTGTGTGATTGCGGAGAATAAGGAGATTGCTCACACTACTGCCGCTGGAGCTGGAGCATTCCTCCACATTTAGCTCTGTGAATTTCGAACTAAGCATTATTGACATTACCTACGACGGACCACTTGCCGGGGTTTTGATTATTTAACTTGAAAAAGGCGTCAACCATTACCAAACACGATCACCCATGTTTGCTTAAGTCCGGGTCCTTAAATAAGCAATCTTTCCCTATTTGTACATGTCTTGGAGGTTGAGTATCAAAGAGAATAACAATATAGGTCCCAAAGCACCACACATGGTAATGCAACGATCAGCCATGACAGGTCATAAAGAGGGATCATCAAAAAGTAATTGCCAGCAAAACTGCAAAAAAAGTTCTTTCCTATTTCCTCCTTCAAAATAATAGACCAAAAACTAATCAAATATGTTTACATATTAGTAATAAGTATTTAATATTACTTTGGGCTATGAAAACGCCGAAGAATACTTACTTTTCGTTTTCACGAGCTCTATGAACTGTTAGACACTCCCTATTATCTGAGCCTTCATAACCATTTAATAAATGACGCAATGATTCGAACTTTAAGACATATACCTATGACCATACACGACTTATATTTTCTGACCTTAAACAATGCACACTTCCTAAGTCATACACCGTTTTGTTGCGTTGTAAACAAAATAGTACCTTATGTATTACAACTATGCGCAACTTGACGCACAATTGATGTTCGTAAACAGGCGAAGAATTCTCCGACTGCCGCGCGCTAAACACAATGCATATGATCCAGGGTTGCCAGATTGGGTGGGAAATTAATCCAATCTGGCAACACTGCATGCAGGACGAGTGTTTACCAATGTAAAACGTGAATGTAGCCATGCCTGTAAAGACATGAAAACTCAAGTGCATTTATAGAAACTATAAAGCTTGCTGTTCCCTACATTGTTCGTCTCCCCCTGTTAGCTGACTTCACATAATTCACAATTTGACTGACTCGTTTCGACGGATAGAAATGAATGATGAGTGGTAAGAAAACACATTATTACATATGTATTGTATTGTTCCCTGCACATTTGGTCCTTTAAAACGGCACTACGCTTAATTACTTCAGACTAGTTTGCTTCATCTTCAGTGTATAACGACTCGATAGGAGGTAGTTTACGTCACTTTTATTCTAGCAGTCAAACAGTTTACTGTTATCTAGCTCTGCAACAAATGCACCTGGGATTTTAGATACATTTTTATAGTCTCACTAATCCCTGTTGTTCTCTTTCTTGGTCAGCTCGGAACCCGCTGGAGCCATCAAAGCTATTGACAGGCACTCTGTGCACCAGATATGCTCAGGGCAGGTGGTGCTGACCCTGGCTACTGCTGTCAAAGAGCTGGTCGAGAACAGCATCGATGCAGGCTCTACCAATGTTGGTGCGTGAACATGACTTGTAGCTTAACTGTACTCTGTCTTTAAAGGTTGTCATTTACATTATGCTTGTGCCTTTGTGTGATCTAGATGTTAGACTGAAAGATAATGGAGCTGAACTTGTAGAAGTTTCAGACAATGGCAAAGGAGTAGAGGAGGCCAACTTTGAAGGACTAAGTAAGTTTATTATTTTGCTCTCTGTAACTAGGCAAAGGGTGCTATCATGTTTATTGCAGATGACATTTCTAATCTTCATCCTCTGTTTCACAGCATTAAAACATCACACTTCGAAGATACGAGAGTTCTCCGACCTCATTCACGTGGAAACGTTTGGCTTCAGAGGTGAAGCCCTCAGCTCTTTATGTGCTCTGAGGTATTAGACACAAATCAGTATCCAACAACATGCATACAATCGAAATATTTGTATTAAAACAGAAAATACCTTAACAAATGCATAATGTGTAGTGGCTAAGCCTGAGCACACCCAATTATAATTATTTTAATGGCAGAATTTCGGATTTTCGTTGAGTCATTTAGCTACCATTTCAGTTGCAATATGCGCAGCAGAAGGTTGTTTTGATACAATATCCATATCCACAGTTATGACGAAATTACTCACAGACTCCAGAATACGTTTGAAGGCTTTATCTTCAACATTCGGCAGCTTACATGTGGCAAAAACATAATTCTTCATACAAAATTCCTTTGACTGGATATCGGATCTTAGTAACGTCCCTGGACTACGGTCAAAAAGTTGTGTGCTTCAACTCTGCATGAACACTGCGTTACATCTGACTAAACCACACAAGTTCACGTTGCCTAGGCTCCCGCACATGCTAAGTAACACACATACAGTACACTTTGGTTAATCTGGATACTAATTCGAAGCTAAATTATAATCCTGGTTTATAGCCTACCACATTGTTACAAATTAAACTACTGCCCATTTCTATGCATTATCTAAATATAAGCACGTACATTTTCATAACATGACTTTTCAGAATTTGGCTCTTACATTATAATACAGTGCTCGAGTCATTTAAAAAATTTCCCTCACACACATGTCTCCTCCAATCCACTAGTGACCTGAGTGTGGTGACCTGCCATGAGTCTGCCCAGGTGGGCACCAAGCTGGTGTTTGACCACAATGGTCACTTGGTCCAGCGCTGTCCTCACCCCCGGCAGCAGGGCTCCACTGTCAGCCTGGGGCAGCTCTTCTACACCCTGCCCGTCCGTCACAAGGAGTTCCAGCGCAATATCAAAAAGGTGGGTGGGGGAGCAAAATCTGGGGGTGGTAAGCTGGGGGTATAAATAGCTGGGGGTGGTAAGGGTATTCAACTCTCTTACTCACCAGATTTTAACCAACGTCCACAATCTCACAAATGCTGTGATATGTATTTAATTTGATTTAATCGATCAACAGCCTGCTGAAAATATATTTTTTACTTGTACTTTTGTCTCTTTTATTTTCAGGAATTCACCAAGATGATCCATGTCCTCCAGTCCTATTGCATCATCTCCACTGGGGTGAGGATAACCTGCTCCAACCAGACAGGACAGGGGAAGAGGAGTCCGGTGCTCAACACCAGTGGAAGCCCCTGCATGAGGGACAACATAGGGGCCATTTACGGACCCAAACAGGTCAGAACACCTTTGAATTCACGAACTTCAGTTTCATACACACACAGTGCACTATTTCCCATAGCATAAAAAAATATTTGGACTAATCTAGTTTTATCATGGATAGGTTTGCATCTTGAATCGTTGATAAACACTGAATTGAAATATGATGTTTAGTTCAGTTTTTAACGCAAGGCATTGTCACAAATAAGCATAGCCTGTGATTTACATCTGACATGGATGTAAATATAATAAATTACTTTATATATTGACATTATTAATATTGTAGTCAATGTCATACATGTCAGTTTTATGTCATGTGAACATGTTGTCACACTTTTGGCATGGCTTTTTTAAACGATTGATATGTAATTTCTTACAGCTGCAAAGTCTGCTACCATTCCAGCAGCTGAGTCCTACAGACGGTGTCAAAGAAGACTATGGTCTCACTAACGCAGAATTGCCCAAAGAGCTTTTTACGTAAGGGAGACTATTGAATAAAAACTGCATGTGTATTTCCCTTCTGCGCTATATAAATCATATAATTAATAAATGGTTGTAGGATCACTGGGTTTGTGTCGAGAGGAGACCACGGAGTGGGAAGGAGTGCCACTGACAGGCAGTTCTTCTTCATCAATAAACGGCCGTGCGATCCTACCAAGGTAATCCTGACCCTCGGTGTATATAGGATTTATCTGTGTCTAAAAGGTTTTCAGACTACTCTGTGGTTAACGCTTCTTCTTCTAGGTCACCAAGCTTGTGAATGAGGTATACCACATGTACAACCGCCACCAGTATCCCTTTGTTGCCCTGAACATCGCAGTGGCTTCAGGTAAGGAAACCATGCGCTGTGAGGCTTCTCTACAGAGGAAGCTGAAGTAAGCCTTATTAAAAAAACTGATTTGTGATGGTGTCTTTTCAGAGTGCGTTGACGTGAACGTCACCCCAGACAAGCGGCAGATCTTCCTGCAGGAGGAGAAGCTCCTTCTGGCCATCCTGAAGACCTCCCTGGTGGCCATGTATGAATCAGGGGTCAACAAGATCAGCCTCAACCACACCCCCTCCACTCTCAGCAGCAGTAAGCAGAACCCCACCCTGAGCTATTTCAAAATCTAAATCCACTGGAAAAAATCAATAGAGTCTACCTAGATGCATGATGGATACACCGACTCCCTGGTCATCTCCCTGGTAGGCTGGAGTTGATCTAAGCATCCTACATCTATCCACTTGTGATGTCACCAGTAATAACTTTGTAATAACTAACCAGCCTCACACCTGGTGGTAAGACGGTAAAACAGTCCTTTAAACATTTCTTTACATTTGAACACTTGATGTGAAGAATATTTCAGTCATGGAGTATATTTGTCTCTTTGTAGATGGCCTTAAACCTGTGCAGCCAAGGCCCGGCTCAGAACGACGTCAGGCGGATCCGTCCGATGGTGAGGTGGTCGTAGAACCTCGAGGAGAGGATGAACACAAGGTCCAAAGGCCCAGGTCCTCTCTCAACCTGGCGGGGCTGAGGGCCGCCTTCTCCGGCCACAGCAAACCGGGCCAGGAGAATCCTAAGAGCGCTGGCTCAAAACAGAAGACCCTGCAGTCCTTTTTCAAGGGCTCAGAGAAGGCCGTCGCTCACGTCCACATCCAGTCACCCGTGAAACCTCTCAGAGAGGCGACTAGATCGTCCCCGGCAGGGCGGTCGTCACTCGATGCATTCCGGTACGGGAAGACTCAAGACAGTGATGTAGAAGACTCTGGCAAAGGCAGCTCTCTGTCTGAGTGCGACTCCCAGACCACCGCCATGCCCGAGAGCCCGCAGTGCGATCTGGAGGATAACTCGCCCGATGAACAACCCTGCATCGCAGACGTCGTGGCGTCCGAAGAACCCTGCTCTGAGCCTGAAGCCCAGGGGACGAAGACGGAGCAGCCCACCACCCGTGAGGTGAACACGGCCCCGAGTCCTGACTCCAAGAGAGCCAGGACCCAGGAGAGCCAGGACTCTGTCGCCTTCTCCGCTGGAGCTGAACGGGCCCAGGGCGACAGGTCCAGATACTCCCTTTCTAAGGTAGACGCTCCGGTCAGCCTCCAGAAGAGGACAGCACCACTGCGGTTCTGCTTCCAGGAGCTGGCCAGGCGGCTGGGAAGGCTGCACGAGCAGCAGAGGCAGAAAGACAGTGACCGCTTGAAGTACAGGCGCTTCAGGGCCAAGATCAGCCCGGGGGAGAACCAGAGTGCTGAGGATGAACTGAGGAAGGAGATCAGGTAAGATCTCCATAAACGGTTGTGTATGAACCGCCTGCTTATTTAACAGCTGCCAACTGGATTTTCCTTTCATGCATGGACATCTCCATTATACCTGTAGTTTGATTTTATTTTTGAATAGTTACTGCAGGTCAAAGGTCATAACAATAATTATCATTTGGAACGTTTAAAGGCACAAATCGAAAGGGCTTACAATGATATTTCCGCTTGTGACTGCTTTTGTTTTCATCCCTTCCTCTGAGCTTTCCCTTTCCTCATTTCCACAGTAAAGACACATTCAAGGATATGGAGATCATCGGTCAGTTCAACCTGGGATTCATCATCGCCAAGCTGAACTCCGACATCTTCATGATCGATCAGCATGCCTCGGACGAGAAGTACAACTTTGAGATGCTGCAACAGCACACCGCTCTCCAAGGGCAGAGACTCATTGCGTAAGAAGAACCACCCTGCATGAACATCATGAACTCAAAAGATGTGTTGCTTGCTAAGCACTCTCTCTAAGCAATGGCTTTTTTTTGTATGTTTCTTTTAGACCACAGAAGCTTCATCTCCCGGCAGTCAGCGAGAACGTCCTCATGGAGAACGTTGACATTTTCCAGAAGAATGGTTTTGATTTCTTAATCGATGAGGATGGTATGAAAAGGAAAGACAACCTTGAGCAAGATGCAAAGAGATTAAAAATCTATAATTTACTTCGGACTGAACAGTAGTACGTTTAACAGCAGGTGTTGAATGTTGAATGAGTTGTGACTAAAGACTCCTGCATGTTTGTGGTGTGCTGCTGTAGCCCAGGTGATGGAGCGGGTGAAGCTGGTGTCTCTGCCCACCAGTAAGAACTGGACCTTTGGGCCGGCGGACATCGAGGAGCTGATCTTCATGCTGAGTGACAGCCCGGGGGTCATGTGTCGGCCGTCACGCGTCAGACAGATGTTCGCTTCCCGCGCTTGTCGGAAATCTGTGAGTGTGTGTGTGTGTGGCTTCAGTGAGGATATTTTAATCCTTGGAGCAGTTATTTTTTAAATCTTGTGAATGAAAGCACATTAATTCACGCTGGATTGTGCAAATGAACGCTTGCAACAAAATGTTCCTTCAGGTTTAACCACTAAGCTATCTAATATACATTTATCAAAGTAGAAGTGGAGGAGACCCATTAACAGTTCTTAACCCTCCTTCCTGTGTAACCCCCGTGTTGGCTTCCATCCCAAGGTAATGATCGGCACGGCCCTCAGTGTCTCTGAGATGAAGAAGCTGGTGGTCCACATGGGAGAGATAGAGCAGCCCTGGAACTGTCCCCACGGCCGGCCCACCATGAGGCACCTGGTCAACCTGGACGTCCTCTCACAGGACTGAACCAAAGACTATTGGGGGGGTTTAGCGCAAAAGAAAATCTGGATTTTCAAGTTATTTGTTTTATGTGTTTGTTTTAATAAAGTTATAACGTTTTTGAGAACTGTTTCATTATTGTATTATTTTATTAAGTAATGCTGCACCTACGCTGCAATAAAAGTAGGCACATTAATGAACAAGTTCCCAATGGATCAGATATATTGTATTATATTATAGAAGCCGTGAGCAAATGTACAAAATAAATGTATAACTTTTTTGCTGTAAAATACCATGAACCACATTGTTATATTACAAACATTTCTTTAGCTTAGAACAATCTCAATAAATAGGCATACCAATGGTACAATAAAAAGTGTTAAGGTTGTTTGACGGGGGCACATTTTGGACCAGTGAAGTTTCCGTACTTTTTTAGTTTGCCTCGGTTGCTATGGAGATTGTGTCAACGCTTTCTGAGTGTGAGTGAGTAAAACATCGATACTACGAAATGGCAAAAGGAAGGAGGAAGGATAAAACTGTCAAATCATCCGACGCCGCAAAACGTAAACTATTGAACGACTCTCCGGCTCCGTCCGTGTCGGAGTCCTTAGATGTGGAGCAGGCGGAGGACCCAGCGGTCGACTTAACGTCTGAGCTGTCTGAACATGAACGTGTCGTAGATCAACAGCACAAGAAGGAAGAGATATATGAACCTCCTGCCGTTTCTGATATTATCGTTCAGAGGTGAACAACAAGGGAAAATTACATTTTAATTAGAGTCTATTTAAAGCATAGTCTTCATTATTATAATAGGGAAACAATTGTTTTTAATGATAATGAATGCAATATAATATATATGTTTCCCCGGTATTGGCAGGTATGAAGGGGAAACGTGGAAAAACAAAATGCATGGAGAGGGTGTTGCCCATTTCCAAGGTGGTCATGTGTACAAGGTAGCCCTACTAACATGGTGCTCAACGACATTAAAGCTGTATTCTTATAAAATATACTTGTTTTCTCTTGTTTTTACTCTATTTTACCTGTTCTACTCTCTCTTTATTATATATATTGTTTTCTTTCTATTTTTATGCATTGTTTTAGTCAAGACCTGTGTATCCCTGGGCCCCTTTTATCAACTGTTCTGCCCAACCCAGACTACTTCTGATGTAAAGCGCTTTGGGTCAACTCCTGTTGTATTTAAATGTGCTATATAAATAAAAGTGACTTGACTTGACTTGTATTCAACATCTAAGATCTGAATCTGTATTGAAATATATTGTGTTCCTCACTAAAGGGTACATTTTCTGAGGGTCTCCTTCGGGGATCTGGTCTCTTCACGTGGTCAGATGGAGTGAAATATGAGGTAAACATTTTGAGACTTTGCATAGAAATACATCCTACAAAATAAAAGCGTCTAGTGAATTTCTAAACTTTCTGACGGAAATAGGGCCAGTTTGTCGACAACGTGCCCATGGGCCATGGAAAGTACACCTGGCTGGACGGCAGTTCCTACGAGGGCGATATTTACAACGCCATACGTCATGGGATCGGAACCCACAGATGTGCCAACACACCTGTGCTGTACAAAGGCCAATGGCACCATGGGAAAAGACATGGCAAGGTGAATGAAGCATGAGACACATCTGGATTAATATAGAGACAGTAAAGCCCAGTAAAGCCTGGGCTGTTGTTTCATATTCTGTCTGTTTATTACCAGGGTGTGATCTATTACAACCAGACGGAGACCTCCTGGTATGATGGGGACTGGAAAGGGAACAAGAGAGAAGGTTGGGGAGTGAGACGGTATGGACAACAGGACCAGCCAGACTGTAACTCAATAAAGTTGGTTTGATTATAAAGAGGAGGGCCGGACAGGCTAGTCAGTGGGTAGTGGTGTTTGACGCCCTACTGTTAGGGCATGGGGCCCGTGCCTCATCCACAGTCTATCTGTACCATAGGCCCCTTGAGGCAACTAATGTCATTGATGACATGTGTCCCTGAGAATCTGCTCACTGACTTGATGGTAAAACAATACGAGTAGATAGTTAGATAGTTCATAATGTGTGCCCTTTGCAGTTATCCTTCAGGCAACGTGTATGAGGGGGAGTGGCAGGACAACGCCAAGCATGGGGAAGGCACCATGAAGTGGCTGACACTGGGGGAGCACTATGTCGGGACATGGAGCAACGGTGTTCAGGTCAATAACATACTATGATTCTGACCCCTCTCTGGCTTTCAGATGCTGGATATAACAAGACGTACCCAAAACTAGAAAAACATTAGTTCATTATTGAAACCAAAAAATTATCTCCCTGATACTGAATATATGCCTACACAACCACCCAGTCAATTCAGTCAATCTAATGAAACTGCTACAAATAATGGACTGGGGCCAAGTAGTCACTGGTGTCTTCTTCTGCAGCACGGGCAGGGCACCCACACCTGGTTTGTTTGGCGGGTGCCTGGGTCCCAGTACCCCAGAAGGAACGAATACCAGGGGTCTTTCGTCCTGGGGCAGAGGCACGGCTACGGCGTCTTCTGCTACGCCAGTGGGGAGTGTTACCAAGGAGAGTGGAGGAAAAACGAAAAACATGGACGGGTAAAACGCTCACATTGGCAATGGGGACCTTTGACCTCATACTCCGTCACAGGTTTTAAATGATTGAAAGTGACCTTGACCTTGTGATTTTTTTCATTTCAGGGAAAGTACACATTTACAAACGGTCGCAGCATTGAAAGAGAGTTTGTGGACGACCACATGGTGGAGATTCCTCAATCGGGTCTGGACGGTTCGACCAACCCCGATCCTCACCACACCTCCTGTGGTGAGCTCCACGGACCTCTTTATCCTCATTATGTCCTCATTATCATCACTTTTGGGGACAGTATGGGAATCTTCATAACCTGGAGGAGCAGCAGGGTTGCCATGGTTTTCTTGAACACAGCCAAGTTTGGTGGACCAATATGTGTTATGTTCCCCTGCAGGCGGACTGACACACAGGCTGCCCGGCCAGGGCTTTTCCTCCATGCTGGGCCCCTACATGGAGTTCGATATCGACTTCCTGCTGGAGAAGCTCCCTGCGAGCAGCAGGCCCTCGGAGCAAAAAGAGGTACCTTGGACCCGTGAACGCCCCAATAGCTCCAGACAGAGCCCACCCCCCCAGACTTTACTTTACTCAGAGACTCTGATCCTGCAGGTGGAGTTCGTGGTGCTCCGCCATGTGACAGAGCTCAGGTCCATCTACAGCTTCTACAGCAGCTTGGGCCGCGCAGAGTCGCCCGACAACGCGTTCCTGCTGTCAGGCCTGCAGTACTGGCGCCTGCTCCTGGACTGTAAGGTCCACCACCACGGCATCTCTCTGGCTCAGCTGGACCGCCTAGTGCCAGGTGAGCATACAGCGTCTAGTCGTACAGATGGACGTGATCCATCTCACCATTTCAGTCATGAACTCAGATTAGCTGCGTGCCGACCAGGCATACTTTTCCCGCTATGAGGTTTTGTGGGTGCAGTTTGGAGAGAGGATCCACCCAGGATCCGCCGCTCAGGGGCTCTTACAGCGGCTCAGAAAGTCCTCGAGCAGAGGTGGTGCTTCTCTGAGCCGCTCGTAGCGCGTCAAGCTACTAGCGGGAAAAGTACGCCTGGTCGGTACGCGGCTAACGGTCATGTGGTTTGAGTCCCAGCTGGAGTATCTAGTAGCAGTAGTAGTGTGTGTGTGTGTGTGTGTGTGTGTGTGTGTGTGTGTGTGTGTGTGTGTTGTACTCTCATTCTTTTCACACCACCAGGGGAAATCATCTGTCCCTACACTGGCATCCTGCTCCCCAGTCTCATCAGCTCTCTGGTGTCCATAGCCTACAACACCTACCACCGGGCCCTGGGGTACGTATCAACACTATCAATAAGGGAATGATTGGGAAAGCCATTCCATGGTGACACACACACACACACACACACGCACACACACACAGAATCTTCAGATCTCAGATCTTACCCAATCTTCTCCAATCACAGGTCTCAGAAGAACATTTTAGGAGAGTGCTTCTCCAGACTCATGCAAGACAACGTTCTTCCTAATGCAAAGATTGTTAAAGGTACAGGAGCCCTTTGTATAGAACATCACGCATACACAGATTTGACACCATTTCACGGGAATAAGCGTAACAAGTTACGTTGTCTCTTTATCGACTATGGCTCTCTTGTAAACTTCACACAGGTTTTCTGTTCAGTAATGTGGAACGAGTTCACATTGCCATGAGCTACATGGAGACCTGCTGGGGGATCTATCAGGCTATGAATGAGGGCCGCCACACAGCCTCCCCCGGCCACGCCATGACCTGTCGACAGCTGCTATTTATGTTCAAGGTATACCTGATGCAGTTTGATTGTACTTAAGGGTTTTGCTTGTAATGCTGCCATTGTGCCTGCCCATTATCCATCATCCATGGAAGGAGGAAACCCCCACTATGCTATGTTCCTATGTGGGTGGCATAAAAGGTGGCCTGTGGAGCCCAATTAGACTATAACTGTGTCGGGCTATACAACTAAAATTGACGTTAAAGTTGATTCACATTCCGGTGTGAATGATTAATATACAGTTACTACAGTTGCAAGGCAGTTATAAGATAGTATGTATAGCAAAGCTAAATCCACCTCTCTTCCAGGTATCAGAAGTTACAAGCAGAAGACGTTTCTCACTATTAGTTTTTTTCTAAGGATCTCAACGTGTTGGACACTAAACTGACCGCAAGGAAGCTACTGGAGGTCATTACTGCAGTGCACCAGGACCCCAGCAACCTGTCCTACTGCAACCTGGAGCAAGAGGTTAATACTGCACTGACTAACTCCATCTGTCATTTGAGCAAATATATTTGCTCATCACTGGAAATGTCAAATTTCAAAAGCCGTCTAAAATCAAAAAAGGAAATAAATAGTGGAATGAAGCAGATCATATGTAGTTTTGTAGGGCCATTTTGATCACATATAGGCTACAAATAAAATAGTGTGAATCTGAAACAAATCAACACATTAATCAAATGCATCATCAAACTATAATTAAGAGCTTAGTTGTGGGGGGCTTAGTTGTGAGCCCTATTTCTGGTCACAGTGGGCAAACGGAGAGAAGGATATTGATACTGCTGTTCATGTCTTGTCAATGATCCACCTATTGCATGTAAATGATCAACTATGTTTGTGAATACTGTAGGTATGTTACTGTTTTCTTATTGGCTTGTGCAAATTAGTCCGTTGCTCATTAAGTAGCTAATTAAGCTTTGGATTGGCCATACTGGTGTAATGGTCGTCTTAGAGGAATTCATGAGGAAATAAGTCTGATGCTAATGAAGATTGGTATATATCTCACCCTCTTCCAGGTGGGATTCCTGGAGTTCTTTGAGGTGCTCCTTGGTTGTGCCGACGTGAAGCGGGACGAGGAGGCTAGAGAGCACCCACCCCAGCCTGGCCCGCACACCGGTCCTCCCAACCAAAAGGCCTCTATACCAACACCAACCCTCCTCTCCCAGACGGTCAGCCCCCCCTCCCTGTCTGATCAACAGCGGGTCTGGCTAAGAGTTGTCTCGTTGATTCCACACTATCCCTGTTTAGCAGAGGTCGAGAAATCCTGTTTGCAATCCTTCAGAAAACAAATAATTATATTTGTGTAAGAATTGTACTCTGTCCTCTGTATTTTATATAATATATATTATATTATATTTATATTGCATTAAATCATTGGTTATTCAGGATGCAGCAAAAGTCAAATCTCTGAGCGTCACTGAAGACTCCAGCTCCAAGTCAGAGGTGGGTCTGTCGTGGACCAAGCCAACATTAGGGATAAGGAACAGGAAAATGCAGAATCTCTCTGGATTCATTAAAAGTAGCATTTCCAAAAGTTTTCTGATCTTCACTCTCACATTTATGTATATAAATAGACACAATGATTGTATGCCCTGAGCTCTTACACATTGAATCAAGCTGAAGGCCAAAAACTATTCTTCTAACGACTAGATGGAGAAATCGATGGAGGCTCTGAATTCCTCCAGTTTAGAGAAATCTGAAGTCGGTGTCAAAGATCGCAAGACTGGTTTGTTATTTCTCCTTATTCCACCACCATATATTACTGATAAAAGACATCATATAATAATTGTATCATTTTGTTTTTATCTTTCAACAGTAAGTGAACCAACAGACATATGGTGTGTCCAGCAAGGGTCCGACCCAGATGACAAGGTGTCCTCTGCATGCGTCAGTGTGTCCATGCAGCAGGCCTCTGCACTGGAGAGCGAAAGCGTCCATCTGAACAGTAGCGGTACACAGCCTGGTCTTTGGACCCATCTGTTCTACTGAATACAGATTCTCCACAAGTGGGCAGTAGTGAACAGTTGATATATTTATAATCACAGAGGCCACCAGACACACCGGGGTCAGTGAGAAGCAGGCAGAGGAGAGTGAGCTGGAAATGTGGATTCAGAGGACACACCTGTTCTTCAGCCAGCTGTTTTTCCCTGCCTATGAGCACGGCCAGCGCCTGAACCAGGAGGTACAGGACGAGAGGCGGCGCCAGAAGGCCCAGCAACGCATCGCCTTGGCCAAGGCCAAAGAGAGAGCCAGGTACTTTCTTCAGTTATTGCAAACGCAGCAGGATCAAACTAGGGTGAAGGGAGAGTGCAGTAGTGGCTAGAAGAGTACTTTTTGGATCCCAATATGCCCAGCTTAACCTGTAGGCATGCTTGAGGCTAGATGCCTGCTCCTGAGTGACATTAATTAACTTAATTCACAGCAAGTCACTTTGGATGAAAACACCCAGTAAAATAGTAAAAGGGTTGAATACATATTTGTTATTACACAGGTAGCCATCATTTTGTTGAGTCCGCAGGACGAGACAAAATACAAAGACGAGTAGAAATATACAGTGGTACTAAACAACCTGTGTACCTGCAATAAATTATTTATTATACGCCAATTGCACAAATAAATCAAGGAAAGAATGAGTTACCACTTATTCTTCCACGTTCAACTGTCAACAAGCGTCTATAACCGCATGCGCTGACGTTGAGCTTTTCAATCAGTTGTTGAACCGTGTAATATCTCTGTATATTTGCACTCCCAAAACCCATATTTGCACTCATAAACTGATTTAGTCTAAAGACGGCAGTAAAACCACAAAGTAAACGTTTTTTGTAGCCATTAGGAACCACATGCATCATCCATCACATCAAAAAACACCCACTTCTATATAAAAGCCCACTTTAAACTCCTGTCCTCCAGGCAAATTAGGGAGCTCAAGGCAGAAGAGGAGGCGAGAAGCCAAAGGGAGGAAGAGAAGAGGCGAAGGGAGGAAGAGGAGGAGGACGAGGGGAACGGCTCCTCCCCTGTGGGCTCCAGCTGATCTCTGGCCCCCACAGCCACAGGCAAGAAGAACAAGCAGCTCATATCCAAAGAGGGTTTTTAGTTATATTACCTCAGTATCTCGTGCCCCGTTTATGTGGAATAGCCTACCCAGACATAAGAGAAGCAGGGTCCGTGGATGCTTTTAAATCTATGTTAGTCATTTTTATTCTCAAAGCACTATGGAATGTAACCTGCTGTCCTCCTTCACTATTTAAGCCAATTCTTGCTGTAACTTGTTTTCCTCTCATTATTTCAGTCAACTGTTATGTCCGTATCACTTTGCTTTATCGATGTATTGATGTTAATATCCAGAAGTGTTCCGAGACCATTTCGATGGTGAGACTGTACTTTAAATAATAAATTGATATCTAATTATATGCACCATGCACCACCCTGCAGTGAAATACTAAAAATGTGCTGGAATAGCACAAAATAAATAAAAGACCAGTGATCGTTCCGTTCAGTTATTATGTTTTATTGAAACAAAAAAGTAATCAAATATGTTGGGTATACAAATTAAGATTATAAAATCACCCATAAAAAAATCTTTTTGCTCATGCCTTGGGAGGAGTAAAGACCATGAGATCCCTCGGACACATAGATGCCCTTATTCTGTCCCGGAGGTCAGGGGTGAAGAGGAGCAGGTCCGACTGGGCCGGCTGGGCCTGGGAAAACAACCACAACAAACCAAACCAGTCAGGACACTCTTCACCTTTCCCAACATGTTAAGGTGACAATGAAAACCAGTGAAAGCGCAGTGGAGCGGACATTAACCTGTTTGTACTGTGAGGTGAGATCAGAAGACACCGCGTGAGGACCTGTGGCGACAGTGAAGATCCCAACACGAGTTAAGCCAGTCAGAGACAGAGTTGACATAGAACGGCTCTCCTAAACCGTCTCTAAACAATAAGGTTCTTAAAAATTAATACAAATACACCCATTAGATTCAATTTTTATTCCATCTTGTGTGACAGAGCTGTGAAGTTCAGGTGCCCGGTGGGCCTGTTACCAGCGGTTACCTGCAGGTGTCGACAAAGCTTCCTCCTGAGGGAGCAGGTCCCCGGAGCCGGCCTGGGCCATGGGACTGCCCATCTCCATGTCCACCACCATGGGCGATAACGTCTCCATGGCGACGGGCCCGGGAGACGGGCTGCATCCCTCGCTGGGCCGGAGGTAGCGCTCAAAGTCCAGCCCAGTGACATTCTGGAACGAAAGACCAGAAAAACCACACAAGATCATTTCCCAGCAAAACAAACAGCTGGAGAGAACCCTCATTAGACACAGGACTGAAGGAATGGAGCTGAAGGGAAAGTCAAGCCTCATTCACAATAGATATTCCCATACAGGGTCAATAATATGAATACATACACCATTTACCTCAAGGACAGAGTTGTCCGGAGTGTCACATATAGACTCCTGCACCTCAATGTGGCTCCTTTGGAGGGATGAAGGAGAAGGGTGGCAGGGGTCTGCAGCAAACACTGAGCAGGGGGAGAGGCTGAAGCTCAGAGAGCGGGCCTCCAGGACATGGCTCACTGGAGATGGCGCTGCGCTAGCTGGGGAATGCACTGTGCTAGTTGGGGAATGCGCTGCGCTAGCTGGGGATTGCAGTGCGCTAGCTACGACGTTAGCTTCCAGGGGCTCGTCTTGGCTCTGCACCCTGGGGGGGCTGCAGGGGAGTGAGTCGGCAGGGGTTGAGCAGGAAGTTAACTGTGATCTGCGGGTGACTCTGGCTGGGGTGGTGGTGGTTCTGCCTGGGGTGGCCCTGGTGACTCTGGCTGGGGTGGTGGTGGTGGTTCTGGCTGGGGTGGTGGTGGTTCTGCCTGGGGTGGCCCTGGTGGCTCTGGCTGGGGTGGTGGTGGTGGTTGTTCTGCCTGGGGTGGCCCTGGCTGGGGTTTCTCTGGCAGGGGTGGTAGTGGTGGTTCTGGCTGGGGTGGCCCTGGTGGCTCTGGCTGGGGTTTCTCTGGCAGGGGTGGTGGTGGTGGTGGTGGTTCTGGCTGGGGTGGTGGCATCTCTTGCAGGGGTGGCTCTGGTAGCGGCTCTGTTGGCTCT
>OMLJ01122330.1:0-12180 GCA_900302595.1 Gadiculus argenteus | reverse complement strand
CCTAAAAAAGCATGATATGGAATCTTTAAATAAAGTCGTCCTTGTTACAGCCATTTATTGAGCGTCAGCGCCAGTTCTGGCAGGCCATGATTGTCAAGAGCTAGTCGCTCCCCCTCGGTTAACATGATCACTTCAGTGATCTGCCTCGGCTGTTTGGAATCAGCTGATTAACTCCCCTTGCTGCTGATTGGCCACGCTGAAACAGGGCAGCCCTACTTAAGGCTGCTTCAGTTGCAGTTCCAACTCCATGCTGCACACGTCTTTGCAACCCACCGCCTCCCCTGCTTCCACCCTAATCAAGGCTCCAGAGTGCGACCATTTTGGTCGCGACTAATATTTTTTCTAGGTCGCACTGGTGCACCTGGCGCTGCCCGGGTGAAAACATAAACTTCCTTCGCAATCACATCATCTCTCTGCGTTCTCCTGTGACCAAACTCACTCTCATGGGAGGGTCATATCGTGGTCTAAACCAATAAGAGATAGAGCTCAGTCGGGTCTTTGCCTCTGATTGGCTGTGGTCCTGTTCACTGCTTGTGTGTTGAAATTGCGAGCGACCTGAGCGCCAGAGCAACTGAAACGGAGAAGTAAAATAAACGCGACAAAAGATGAGGGAAAATGAAGCGAGGTAGAAACATAGAACGTTTTTTAATTAAAAAAAAACGAAGCCTACTGTTCCAACCAGCCCTACTACTGAGAGTCTGGAGCCCACGACACGCACAGACTTAAACACGCAATAAACGGCATGCGTGTTAAACAGCCCACTGCGCGTTAAACAATCCTAAAGGACAGCGCGGATCAGTCAATCTGTACCCTATAGATTTTAAAACCTTTAAAAACATATAGGAGCACTGGAACACCAATCAACATCAACATTGAATCATTCCATTAAGGGAATAAAAAAATAAAAGTCAGATCTACCTGACTCCTGCGTATCCCGGTGTACAGGTGCAGTTTGCACCCCATGGTCCATCGTTGCAGAAACCCTGGTTTGAACACTGAAGATCTTTACCACACTGTGCTGGAGGATAGTCCCACCTGAAACAAAGCATGTCCACATCGTAGTGTGAAGAAGACGGATCACCTCTGCCTTTCACTGTACACTGTGACAAACTGACCGATGATGATAGAGGGACAGTAACATGTAATAGTCTCTCAGTTAACAAATGACTGCGTTGTCAGTTCACACAGGTAAAATTAGTAATGTGTTAAGGTGTACAGCAAGGGTGGCCAGTATCTGATACAATTTTGTGCTAGCATACAGTTCAGATTATATATATACTGACATATATATATCAACTGACACACTGTTGCTGAGATACTGGAAGGATAGCAACATATTCCAGATATATTTTTGATAATATGTGATGTTAACGAATTCAAAAGTGAAATAACTTTATGAAGTTCCCTTATTTGATAAAAAACAAAAGATGGCACTTACTGACAGCGTGGTCCAGCATAGTTCTTTGGGCATAAACAGGTGAACATATTGGGACCGTCTTTACAAGTGCCTCCATGTTCACAAGGATGATGGTCACACTCGTTTAGATCTTCATCGCAACGCTCGCCAGCGTATCCAGAGTGGCACTGACACTCAAACCCGGACAAATAGTCTTTGCAGCTTCCATGGCCACACGGTCCAGAGGCGCAGTCATCAATGTCTAAATGGCAACGTTCTCCCGTCCAGCCAGCCTCACAATCACAGCCAAACGCGTTAAAAATATCCTTGCACCTCGCTCCGTTGCGACACGGGCTGGAAGCACAAACGGGCGGGCTCCTGCAACCCACAGAGATCTTTTCATCCCCGACCAGGTGGAACTGGGCCGCCTGCGGGGCCTTGGGGTGCTCGACGAAGGGAAGGTACACCCCTCCGACCCGCACCGCTCCAAAGCAACCCGTGAAGCTCTCGCCGATGGACACCACCGCCTCCCGGTCGCCAAGGAACCGAACGCTCCGGCCGCGATGGGGCGCGCTGCTGGCGTCCGTGATGCCGTCCACGGTGAGGATCCAGGGAGAGGGCTTGTCCTTCTCTTGCCCGGCCATCGCCACGGTCACGCGATGCCAGCTGCCATCAGCCACCCGGCGGACCCCGCTGAAGGCCAGCGTCTCCACGCTGTTGCCGCTGTGGATCTCCACGTGGAGGAAGGAGTCCCGCAGGCCCACCGTCAGCAGGTCAGACCCACGGGCGGCCCGCAGGAGCACGGCGTTCTGTGAGCGGGTGCGCAGCTCGATGTAGAGGGTGGTCACGGGCTCGGACAGGGTACCTCTGGCGCTGTACCGGACGGGGCTGTTCTCAAAGGTGGCGTTGTAGACACCTGAAACATCGGTGTAGGTGATGAGATGATTGATCAGATAATAGTTAGGATTAATATAGTACCTTTTTAAGACAATGAAAAGAAATGTTGCGTCAAAAGGACCTGCTGTAAGAGAGCAAATTCTGATATTGGATGGCCTTTTGTTTTTGTATTGTTATGTGTATATAACCACAAATATGTGGAAGGAATCCTAAATGTGTTCTTACATTCATATCCATCCAAGAGGTCCACACACTGGCCTCCGTTGACACACGGATCGCTGACACACCACACTCTTGTCGCGCAGGTCTTCCCCGTGTAGTGCTTTGGACAGGAGCACGTGAAGTCGTTGAAGGTGATGGCGCAGCTCCCTTCATTTTTGCATGGCTCCACCTAAAGGAAAAGGTATGATTTAAATCCATTAAAAAGTATCTATTTCTCTATACTGTAGTTATATATCAAGGCCTTTGTTTCAAATGAGTTGTGATTCCGTCAGTTATACAGAATAACAATAATATAGGAATATACTGAAAGGTGCTTTAGAGATAAGATTTTAGAGTTATATTATTTGAGTACATTTTTTAGAAATGGCATAGCCCTCCTTCAGCTAATAGTGAGTGAAATGCATTGCACAAATATCTGATGCGTTCCTTGTGTCTGCATTGGTATGAGACCATTTATATATAAGACCGTTCCTGGCTTGTTTCTGACCAATCAGTGTCTCTTCCCTGATTGGAGGGATCAAGAAATACATCTTAATTGTCATCAAAGGTGTGTGAAAAACAAAAATGATCAATGGCGGAAAAGTGTAAGGAGGAAGAAAGCATATATTCTGCTCTTTCCAGCTCTCTATTTACAACTCTGAAGTCTTGCCTACAACAGAATGTAAAAAATATAATTTTGGGTACACCTAAACGTGCACAGTGAGGAGAGTTAAAAAGCTTAATTAAATGATTGTCCCACCTTGCAAGCATCATCGCTGACACATCCGGTCTTAACGTGTTCAGCATCACGCGCCAAACCCAGGCTCCCTTCCTCCGAGTCGCTCCACGCTTCCAAAACCAGGTGCACCGTGTCCAGACGCACGTCCTGCAGGCAGCCTTTGAAAGCTCCCCCCCAGGCCTCTGAGCTCCAGTGTTGGGAGAGGCCTCCCACGTAGGCCACATCGCCGCTGTTCACCTCCACCTCCGGGATCTCTCCTATCCCGTAGCGAAGGCCCGCGTGCTCAAAGATCACCTTCCTCTGCTGGACTTCCACCTGTAGGAATTGCTTCTCACCGTTGGCTACGAATATGGGCGCTGTTAGCGGTGCGCTGCTAGGCAGGGAGCTAACGAAGACCCTGCCCATGCCCAGGTACACAGAGAAGTAGACCTGACCCTCGCCGTCTCCGGTGGGTCTCCGCAGCTGAAAGAGTAGTCCGTCGGGCTTCAAGGACCTGATGAAGAAGGAGACGCTAAAGTTCCCCCGGTGGCTGCTTCTGACGTCGTAGGCACTGTAGCTCACTGTGTCTTCGTGGCTGTACGTCCACGACTGGAACTCTGTCGGAGCGGAGTTAACATTTGTTTACTGAGGTTATTCATGGAATTGTGTTATTGTTTACTATCAGTAATAATAATGGAGATCTTGAGAGTGCTATGTGGACTACATGTATTCTGAGGAAACCCTTTGAGGTAAGTGCTTACCCTCTGAGCAGCTCTGGCTTCGGTAGGGCCGGCGACAGTCACATCGGTGTTTGGTCCACAGGTCCACACATTGTCCGTGTCCTGAGCAAGGATCAGACTCGCACCACTCAGTCTTGCTACAGCCGAGCTCGTGGCTTTGGTCCCCTGGAAGGTCTTGTGGCAGGATTGGCTTTGAGTCTATCTCCAGGTCTTCCATGCACCCTAGGAAACCCTCACGACTCGCGGTCCGCTCCAGAAGGTCATCCGGCAAGCCACCCACATAAACGTGACTGAAGGATTCAGGATTTAACTGGAGCCCGTTATGATCGCTGTCTACAATTGTGCATCCTTGAGGCTCACAGGTTGAGCCTTTCAACACCAAACCGAGACTGTCTTGGGTCACAAACGCATGTGCGTCCCACCAATCCCCGTCGCTCACCGAGCCCGGGTAATGGACCTCCAGTTCGGATCCCTCAAAGATGGCCTTTGCGTGAAGGCCGCTGCTCACGATCTCCAGCGACAGAAAACTGTCAGCGTCGCCTCTGTAGAACAGCAGCATGTCTGGCAGCGTGGTCCGAAAGCGGAGCCGCACACCGCCGTTCCCCGCGAGGAGGTGAGGCTGCTCTCCAGCCTCCCTGCGCCTTCGGTCCTCATGAGGGTCGACTTTGATGTGGACGAATCCCGGAGCAGAGAAGGAGAAGGTGGTCGGCGTGGAGCAACGGTCGTCAAAGAAGCCGTGCTGGCACAGGCAGGTGTGGCCGTGCTCATCGCGGCGCAGCCAGGGCAGGCAGGTGGCTCCGTTCAGGCAGTCGTGGTCCACGCAGCCGTAGAGCTTGACGTGGCAGCGGTCTCCTCCCCAGGGGAGCTTGCCGGCGGGCATGACGTCGGGACAGTGGCAGACGTAGGAGGCCAGGCCGTCCTCGCACCAGCCTCCGTTGAGGCATGGCTGGCTCTCACACTCGTCTATGTTGATCTCACAGAGGACACCTGGGGAGATGCCACATATGCATGTTGTTAAAGGCGTTTAGAAGGAATATGATCACTACAAAGGGATGACAATTAATCTGCAGTTGAATGGCTTGCTTTATGAAGAAGATAATTGTAGAGGAAAAAAACAGGTGATGTGAAACTGAACGTGACCAAAAAGTTATAATTTGTTCAAAGGTTATCAGAGCAATCTATCTCTATATTTTCTATATTTCTGGCAACAAAATATCTTGCAACATTGCAATCCCAATGTGATAAGGAAGTAGGGATTTAGTTCGCGCAGTGCTTAATAAAGGCACTGAATTAGTTTGTCAATGGAGTAGCTCCTTCTGCTCAGTTGACTGGAGCTGAGAACCAGCATGGTCTCATTGTCTTCTGGCATTATTGATATGAATCAGGGGACTTACCTCCAAATCCAGCTGCACAGTTACAGGCGTAACCGTTGATCCGATCTTCACAGATTCCGCCATTATGGCAGGGATCTGACTCACACTCGTCAATATCGACAGAGCAGTTCTCTCCTAGATGATACAAAAAAACAAAACAAATTATAAAAAAAGAAAATAACTTGAGACAAAAAAACAAAAATATGAATGACAAAATTATCTTCTCTTTTTATGTGTGCTGACCTGCGAAGCCTTGTTTACACTGACAGATGTAGCCTGCAACGTCTGCGTAGTCCAGCTCCCAGCCCAGCTCCCAGTGGGTTGGGTCTGACCTCTGGAAGCACTCTCCTGCGTTCAGGCATGGCTGCATGGCACACTCGTCTATGTCAACCTCACAGTGGGGCCCTTCATAACCTGTGGGGGACGATATTTAAAAACATCTTTTTAATTCATTTTGAAAATACTTTCCGTATTGACGACAATGACAATTGGGATAAAATACCAAAACAAAATAAAATGTTCATTATGTAATTTAGTAAATGTGTGAATACTAAAATATATAAATAATATATAAATATACAAATATATAAATACTGCATTATTTTCTATAAATTCCTCAGTAGAAGGGGCATCTAATAATATTGGTTACTTTAATGCGCAACTCCCAGGTTAAGAACCTGCTGGGGGAAAAAAAAAAAGGTCCTACCTGGCCAGCAGTGGCACTTGTACTCCCTGATCCCCTCCAGGCAGAAAGCTCCATGCTGACATGGGTCAGAGGCACACTCCAGAATGTCCTCTTCACAGTGGTCCCCCGTGAAGCCCGTCTCCGTGCAGTCACACTCGTAACTGCAGGGCACATGATCGAGGTTTTTAGAATGCAAACTAACTTTCAAAGGACCTTTTTTTTCTAATAATAACTTGTTTTGTGGCTGAATATTGAAATCGAAGACAAACCCGAGTTTCCGTTGATTCTAATATGTTGAAACAAATATATATTTTTAATCTAAAATAGAGATTAATAAATATATTTATAATCACAAATCATAAATGGAATAAATATATGTTACAGCCCTGACATAGTGCTGCATTCATATACTTTTCCATACTACGGTCATTCTTGAAACCAGGGAGACTTGGTGCATTGACCATGGTGTATATCTATGCAGAAGATCATACATACAATATAACGTTTCACCATACCTGTTGACTCGGTCATGACAGATCGCTTCATTTTGGCAAGGCCCACTCATGCACTCATCGACATCCACCTCACAGTCTGTGCCATCAAAACCAGGACGGCATTCACAGGAGTACATGGCAACGAGATCCTGACACGTGGCTTCATTCTGGCAGGGGTTGGACTCGCACTCATCAATCTCCATTTCGCAGTTCACTCCTGAGGCGGTCACAGAGATATTGCACTTTAGACCACAGAACTAATCCACAGCATTTTCTCTGGAAAGTGGAAGTGACACGGTTAAAGGTGATGTAGGTACGATTATTTGAGTGTCATTTCTTAGAAATAGCATGGCCATCATCAATCAGCTATTTGTGAGTGAGATGCGCTGTGAGAATGACTTTGCCTCCCTCTGTATATGATTTTACACTGCTCCCAGCTAATTACTGACCAAGAAGGGCATCACTTCCCTGATCAGGTTCAGGTAATCCATCTTGTCTGTCATCCATTGGTGCGTTAAATGCAAAACTTCTCAATGGTGGATATTCTTTATAATCTTTTTCTCTTGTGTGCTTTGCTGCTCACTCTGTACAACTCTTGAAACTTACCTACAGCCCCTTTAACCTTCTGCAATCATCTGATGGTGACCAAGACTTTAAGCAGTCCAGTGACGTTCTTTGCGTCAGATTTGCTGACAAATGAAAGCCACAGAAGGGCTTATCTCGCTCCCTCCCCACTAGCTCCCTCCAGCACACTCTTAACACAGACCAGGCTTGTTGACAGAGAAGACTTAAGAAAAGCTGGGATGGGGATGTCTTTTCTCAATGACATGGTGACGTTATCTGACAGAGGTAGAGTTACGCATGTGTTGGTGGCCTTTCTTTCATGTTTTTTTCGTGAAAAACCATGCATTACTTGTTAAATTGTTTTGTAGTTGTTTCTAGAAACACTTTTTCCCCCATTCACTAATACAAGAACACAACACTCAGTCATACAAGTTTGAGTCCCATGTACTTTCTACTCATTCCCTTTTTGATAGCTACTCCAATTTTTGTTGTATTCTTTGGATAAACAAATCTGCTCAATGCCTAAACATTAATACAATTTCTCTAACTTGTGTAAGGCAACGAGTGATCAGGCGCTCACTACTCATTGAAGTGAATTATCAGTGAGAGTGGATATGCATCTATCTTCTGTGTGTCTAACTCCATCATAAAGCCTGTTTGATTCTCGTGTGTGGTTTTTAACCAGTGAAAAAACTTGCCCGTGAAGCCTTCAAGACATTCACACACGTAGTGGTCCTTCTCGTTGATGCAGGTGGCGTTGTTCTCGCAGGGGCGCGACGCACACTCGTTGATGTCAAACTCGCAGTTGTAGCCCTGGAAACCGGGTACGCAGAAGCAGTGGAACTCAGCCACCCCGTCCATACAGATAGCCCCGTTCTGACACGGGTGGGACTTGCACTCGTCCACGTCCTCTTCGCAGTACCGCCCTTCAAACCCCACCGCACACTGGCACCTGAAGCCCTCGGGGAGCAGTACGCACTCGCCGTCGTTCTGGCAGGGCGCGTCCACGCAGTCTGTGACGTGCGTTTTGCAGTCGACTCCACCGTACCCCGGCGGACACCTGCAAAAGTAGCCGTTGAGCTGGTCCACGCAGACAGATCGTGGTTCGGAGCACGGGTCGCTCTCACATTCGTTTATGTCCTCTGTGCAGTTGTCGCCGGCCAGTCCGTTAGGGCACACGCAGCGGTAATGCGTCGTGCCGGGTAGGCTGACGCAGTCGTCGCAGGGGGTGAAAAGGCAAGCATCGTAGAGTTCGTCACAGTCCTTGCCCATGAAGCGGATCCTGTCCTTGGGGCAGAGGCAGACGTAGTCGTCCATGTTGTCCACGCAGGTGGCGCCGTTGCGGCAGGGCGCGGACAAGCACATGTCTGAGGTGGCGTTACAGAATATTCCTAAAACACACAGACAGAAAGGGAATTGGCTTGATGTTGATTATTATTATTAGTAAAGCCATGATTTGAAAACTTTTATTTGGGATTGATCATCTTTAAATGGAGTTGCAATTGAGGGACGTGGCAACTCTACAGTCATATTCTGACAACAATACAATGACAACTATTGAGTAATTTGTTATAATTGTACACTATTATGTTGTCCAACGAGGTGATTCTTTTTTAACTGCCTTTCATTGTTGCTATATACTTACTATATGTAGCTACAATGATCTCTTTAGATACGCTGTGGATAACGTTGAGATGTGGCTAAATATCAAACGCATGATTGGCGTGGCATTATTTAGTTGAATGAACATTTGAGGGGTCAAGCTGGTTGGTGCGGCCATTGTTCCTGCGTTCACTTTCTGCTGTCCCCGCTCTGCCATAGGCCCTGTGTGAAAGTAGTCCACATTCCTGCTATGGGTCAATCTGTGCCCTCCCCCCCTCTCTCCGGATATACCACTGACTATCCCCAATCCTCCAGCACCAAATCCCTACCAACACTTTCCTTCACGCCCAGTTTTTCCCCATTGTCACTGAAGTGGAACATATTAACATGAGTTGACTGAGCAAGCGAAAGAAAGGACCATTTTTTCTGCCACTCTCCCAATTAGTTACACTCACAATGCTACTTATTTACTGTAACAGTGCCGACAGACACTCTGGCTGCATTGGCATACAATCGGAAATCCTTTAATGGAGCATTTTATTAACTGATTTTTTGAGGACTCGCCCTAACCCTAACCCCTATGGTAATGCTATATAATAATGATTATTACTAATTGTTAAGTGTTACCACAGGTAGGTACGAGACCTCAAAATAAATCTTCCATTATTTACATTTCTCTCTGGCTTGATTTCGCTTTTGTCATTATTCGAACATTTAAGTTAATTGATTTATTCAAATGTTTTTGAGCCACTGCATAACAAAACAGACATCGAGACATCTTTATCCTCAGGAACCCATTTCTAAATATATTCTCTTGTGAAAGTTGATCCTAGATCCTAGAATCAGTTCCTTGCATCCAGTTTATAATGTACTTGTATCTTCATGAATGACAACTCCAAAGTGTATCTACTTCACATTCCTTCTGGAGTCCTTGTAGCCAGCTGCAGCTCAGCAGGTACACTGCGGTCCTTGTCCACGGTTGTCAGTTTGAGTCCTAGAGCTCCTCTTAAGTACTGTTGAGGTGTCCTTGAGTAAGACACTTACTCCCTTTACTGTTCCCGCAGTGGGCTGGCATTCATATACTGTGAGCCATTGTCACCATTGTAAGAATGTGTATGAGCAAATGAGAGGCACTATTTGCACTATTTAAGTGACTTACAAAGTATTGTATAAAATGTGTTCCCGTCTGCATACATTTAAATAGGACGTACAGCCGCCCGTGTGTAATTTTAATAAGAATCGTGTTTATTGCATCTAAATATATGACCTGAGCAAGAGCACATCAAGCAGAATGATAATGGACATACAGATCAAACCCTAATGGAAACCCAAGCCCATCCTGACAACATCCAAAACTATACATAATACTGTATTGAGTCAGTATATCAATGGGCAGACAGAAGAATAATAATTTATTGTGTGGTTGATCCACACACTGAAAAAACCAACCCAACTTTTTGGAGTTGAAGTTGCACCATTACCTAATCATTACTAATCATTCTTCTGACCGTGATGTATGTCACAGACATCATAATATAACATCAAAAGACATGCCATGCTTTTGCACAGTAATATATAATTATATATTTATATATAAGTGAATGTAGCTCGGTGGGTGCAACAAGTAGGCCCTATACATGATGGACGAGGCCATAATCCACACACAGCCTACCAAAGTTTCCACTATACTAGGCTACCAGTCAACTCCAAGCGCTGCTGCCTCGCTCACTACCTTGCGGGACAGTTAATCACCTGCGCAACAGGTATGGATATCCCCAAAGTTGGCCCTCAAGTAGGCGTTCACACCCAAAGCGCCTGACCCCTCGCGCCTATACCCTGCGACTGACCCTCACCTTTTTGGCTCCCGCTGATGCTTAACTCGTCTGATGCCGTTGTAGTGCCTCCAGGTGGGTAAGAGCTTGGGCTTAACTAATCTACTTTTCTTTGTGCTTCCTGGCAGCCTGTCTTTAGGGGAAAGGCCCGCTGCAGGGGGCGGCTTTGTGATGCTGCCGTGCCACCGGCCCCCGTTCGTTTGCACCAGAAGGTACATGTCGTATCCAATTCTGTTTCTAGAGCCGCCTCCTCAGCCCTGAGCCGCGGCAAACCGTCCACTGTATTGGAAGGTGACGGATTAAAGAGCGGTGCCATGTGAGGTTATACCACCTGTGGACTGTCTCGTTCTCACGACCGGAGGCTCTGAGTGTTGCAAGCTCTCTAGGAGCCACCTCTCTTGAGAGAATGAAGAGACCATTTTGGTAAATAAGGTATTTCATCCACCATGTTCCTTGTTCATTTATCAAAATGATGGGGATGAATACCTCATCAGTTATTAATTATATATTATACATTTAATTATACATATTAAACATATTCTATAAACATCTATAAGCACTTTTGTTACCAAAGGTTCCCTTTCAGTTTGCATATATTCCATGCATGCATGATATTGGATGCATGCATCTTGTCTGTTGGTAGTTATAGAATATTTTCTACATAAAAATCACTTGTTTTCTTAAATCTTAGTTTGTTTAGGTTTCCATTTTAAATCTTAGTTTGTTTAGGTTTCTGTATTATTTCTCTTAATTTGTATATTATCCTAACTAATTTGAGTCCCATTTCATTGATTCGGTAAACCTTGAGAACCTCCAGCAGGTGTGACAAAATCTGTGACTCACTTAATCTCTCCAAGATCTCTTTGTGCCAATCCCCTTGCTTCTCTAAGCTTCTAGTGTCCATACCACAGATTACAGCTTTAGGCTTGATTTGCTAGCATTTATTTGGGCTTTCTCCTCCATAGACAAGGTGAAACTTTTATTTGACTCGATTTATTTTACTTATTTGATCAAAGAATCCCACAGTTTATTATGCTTAGCGTGTCAAATTGAATGATCTATTTTCACAACACTACATTTTGTAGTCTTATGAACACTACAAAATGTGGTCATATATGTTTTTATCGGCATCGCAAGGCGTCACCAAAATACACTAACAAATAAAGCATCATGGAATCACAGAACTGTGTACATAACTGTATCCATCAATTAAAAGCCCATACAATATTACATTTTAAAGAGCATTTAGTAAACGATAAAACTGCTATTATTATATGTAGCAAATATATAGATGTACCATGTGTTCTTCCTTCCTGTTGTTCCAAGTGGGAGTGCATATTTCTCATATAGTTGCACATCATTTCTCTTTAATCATATTATTAGTCAGAGTTACTCATGTTGCTAATACACATTTTCCATTTCTTGTTACTGACTCATGTACATTGACAGAACGTGCCGGACACTTTGATATCATTGTGTGTCTTGGCTTACACGCCGGTCATTCAAGAGTTTATCAGGATAGATAGCAAACTCTCCCCCCACACAGTTCTGGTGCAGTCATGAAGCCTTTATCTATGCTTACAACGGGACAATTGTTGTTTACTTGTTGCAAAAATATAACCATAGCTAACGTGGGCATAAAACACAGTACATTCCAGCTCAGAGACGCAAAGACATG
>OMLJ01122327.1:0-10712 GCA_900302595.1 Gadiculus argenteus | reverse complement strand
GGGTTGCTGTCAGATTTCAGGCCGGGTTAGGGGTGCTGTGTCCCAGGGAGAGGCGGTGTGGACGCTCGGGGTGGGTGTCTGGGTGTCGGCGATCGACGCGCGGTGCTGCGGGTCGGGGAGAGGTGTGGACCGGTCTGCGTGCGTCCAGGCCCGGGGAGGGCTCGCTCGGTGCCTTTGCCATCCCGAGACGGTGCACCACCAGCCTCCAGGCCCCTGGCACGAGACGCACGCGCTCCCGGTGCGGTGCGCTGCGGAGCGACCGAGTGGATATATATATCGAGCGGACGGTATATTCTCACACACAGTAGTGTTTTGGGGGAACGCGTTGACCCAGGACCGCCAAACTTGTTGACGTCGGTCCCCGGGGTCACGGGTTCTCCGGTACCGGGAGGACCGGGAGCCGGTCCACAGCTCCCGTCGCAGGTTTTAATGTATTAATGTACGCGCATTGCGCAAGTGCCGAAAAGGGTATAGTTTCATTCCGAATGAAAAGTGGAATAAACCGACCACTTACATCGGATTGGATTTTCATTCTGAAAGTTTTTTCAGGTGTTTACATGATAGCTTTAAATCTGAATGAATGTTCATTCCGAATGAAAAGGGGAATAAACGGTCCACGTAAACTCACCCATTGGGTGCGTTTACTTGGACCGTTTATTCCCATTGGGTCCATGTAAACGCATGGACCGTTTATTTCCCTTTTCATTCGGAATGAACGTTCATTCCAATTAAAAGCTATCATGTGAACACCTGAAAAAACTTCATTCCGAATGAAAATTATCATTCCGAATGAAAATCAGTAAGTGGTCTTTTTTTTTTAAAGTAAGTGGTCGGTTTATTCCACTTTTCATTCAGAATTAAACTATTTTCCGTCCATGTAAACCCTTTTTCGGAATGAATTCCCCCCGGTCTTTCTGCGCATGCTTGCTCCCTTTCCGGCGCTTGCGCAATGCGCATACATTCATACATTAAAACCCGCGACGGGAGCTGTGGACCGGCTCCCGGTCCTCCCGGTACCGGAGAGCCCGTTCCCGGAGGATGGTGGCCTGTCCCCGGGGACCGACGTCAACAAGTTTGGCGGTCCTGGGTCAACGCGTTCCCCCAAAACACTACTGTATACTTCGATATATATATCCACTCGGTCGCTCCGCAGCGCACCGCACCGGGAGCACGTGCGTCCTGTGCCGGGGGCCCGGAGGCCGGTGGTGCACCGTCTCGGGATGGCAAAGGCACCGAGCGAGCCCTCCCCGGGCCTGGACACACGCAGACCGGTCCACACCTCTCGCCTCTCCCCGACCCGCAGCACCGCACGTCGATTGCCGACCGCCCAGACAAGCACCTTAGCTGAAGCAGATCCAACTTAACAGACAATCTAACAAATGAAGATATTTATATGATAGATATAAATATCTAAGATATGTACATCTATATTATATATAGGCATTTAATATATTTATGTTGATTGACAGTTCTGTACGAATGGAGCCGGCTTGAATTATTTGAATCAGCAACTGAAATCAATTTTGTCTGGCTACGATATGTGTAGAGAGAAATCAAGGTATCCCTTTAATCGATTTGTGACTTCAGACTAGATAGATAGACTGAACACGATGAAGTGTTAATCATATAGTGGTGTTCATTTGAAAGCAGAGAACTGTGCTTTAACACCTAAATGATGCTCCTTCTATGTTGTTTCAAGATTTGAGGAAGTTGCTCACCGATCCATTATAATGAAAATTAAATCTGCAAGCAGAGTTGGTGGGGTCAAGCGGAATTGGACTCTATGAACTCATTAGATCATTCTATGATAACTCTATGAACTCATTAGATAACTCATTAGATAATTTGCAGAATTTGAGTGTTCTAAAAAAAAAACATCAGTGTTCTAAAAAAAAAACATGGATGCATGTCCAACTTTTACCTGTTGGTGGTACTAGAGTGCCTGGGCTGGCGACCCCAAATTCGCTGTGAGGGCTTAAGGGACTGTCCTGAATCAGTGTGCCAAATTTCACAACTTTTTGGTTAACCATGGCAACGGAGACTAACAACGTTATAGAATGACTGCGCTAGTTATTCTAGCGACCCCAAATTCGCTGTGAGGGCTTATGGGACTGTCCTGAATCAGTGTGCCAAATCTCACAGCTTTTTACCTAGTCAAAAGTTTGCATGTCCAACTTTGACCTGTTGGTGGTGCTCAAGCTCAAATTTGATTGGCTGTTGCGGCCAAACGGTTTTGGCTGTTGCAACCAAAAGTGATACATTTTGTCAAGCATGGTCAGAAGATCCTATGTGCCAAGTTGCTAGAGGATTTGACCAAGTTTGTAGTAGAAGTAGTAGAAGTGAACTCGGATTGGCCCAAGGATTCCAATGATACCTTGGTTGTGAAGATTGGATGGATGGGTCAAAAGTTATAAACATGAATGCATGTCCAAATTTGACCTGTTGCTGGCGCTAGAGCTAATTGGCTGGCAACCCCAAATTCGCTGTGAGGGCTTATGGGCCTGTCCTGAATTAGTGTGCCAAATTTCACAACTTTTTACCACAGCGTTCTATGGGCTGCCATAGACTCCCATTGCAGCATAATAATAACTAGAGCTCATGGGCTGGTGACCCCAAATTTGCTGTGAGGGCTTATGGGACTGTCCTGAATCAGTGTGCCAAATTTCACAACCGTTTACCAAGGCGTTTTATGGGAAATGGATGCATGTCCAACTTTGACCTGTTGGTGGTGCTAGAGCACAAATTTGATTGGCTGTTGCGGCCAAACGGTTTTGGCTGTAGTGACCATATTTAGACATTTTATCAACCATGGTCAGAAGATCATATCTGCCAAGTTGCGAGAGGATTGGACTAAATTTGTGGTAGAAGTAGCATTTTTAAGGTTTTTGACATAATCCAAGATGGCGGAAAATCCATAATGTGCAAAAGTACATTACTCGGCTTGGCTCAAGGATTCCAATGATACCTTGGTTGTGAAGATTGGATGGATGGGTCAAACGTTATAAACATGAATGCATGTCCAAATTTGACCTATTGGTGGTGCTAGAGCTCATTAGCTGGCGACCCCAAATTCGCTGTGAGGGCTTATGGGCCTGTCCTGAATCAGTGTGCCAAATTTCACAACTTTTTACCACGGCATTCTATGGGCTGCCATAAACTCCCATTGCAGCATAATAATAATAGAAAAACGTACAATCACTAAAGGTGTCTCGCAGCTTTGCTGCTTGACCCCTAACAACACATAGTTGATCCTTCTCATTTTCTTTTGTTTTGTTGCACATCACAATAAATGAAAGCTGTTCTCACCACAAAGCCTTCAGCTAAATAATCCACACCACTGCTCACATGATTTAATAATGTATCCTAGAGTGGACACCAGTACGAAGACTTGCGTGGATTTCTTACAAAAACTTTGCGGACACAAAAATCCCAATCCGGATGTATTCACGCAGATTCTCTTTGTACATCCCAAATGAGCGTGGAATTCAGCGTACATGCACAAGCCTGAGTCTCCGCCCCCGCCTCCTCCCTCATTGAATATGCAAATTAGTATACATCTGCATGGTCGTCCTGACAACCGAGCTGTTTGTCAGGAGGACGAATGAATGGGTTGACCCAGGCCACCATGCCACGATATTCGTAAGGCACATTTGGGCATCACAGATTATTTGCACGTTTAAAAAATGAAAATGTTTCCTATTTACGTAGGCATTCCCCTTCAGATGGCGCCTTTATAGCAATGTGTGTGCAGATTGCTCGGATTACATTGGGAAAACTAGCTATCGCTGCAAATTGGGCTTTGATTTGCTTGGTTAACGGCATCACATGGAAACTGTATGTACCTGGCTGAGATGCGGATGATCCCGTTTAAAACAGCCGGAATGGCGCGGCTCATATTTCTTACTGAGCGGTCATTCCCTCTGTAATGATCCTGTTAAACCAGCGTAGTCAGGAGTTGTATTGAACTGATGCGTGACTCCTCGCCGTCTCCCTCTGCAACCCCGGCCCAGCTCAGAACAGAGTTCAGAGGATAGAGGAATCTGAATCGGCTGATAAGCCTAATCATCATAAGACATAATAATCATGTCTGATTCGAACGGAACACCCGTTCCGTTCGAATGCAACCATTCACAATATCTTCTAACAACGCCAACATGTCAACCTAAAAAATATTGCGCCAATTCATTTATTTGGATGGATGCTGATAATAGGTGGTTCCCATACGGGTGTCAATAATATGTAGGCTACATATTTCGATATAGACCGACTGGTTCAGTGATGGATTTATTTGAAGTGACAATGGGTGCGGTTACATGATGACTTTTCATTCGGAATGATTTAATTCGGAATGAAATCATTCCGAATGAAAAGGGGAATAAACAGTCCATGTAAACGCACCCAATGGCTTGTGCGACTCCACGCAGCATCAAATAATAATATTGCAGTCAAGCGTGGTCCTGAAAATATGTAACATTTAATAAACAAGTCATCACTGAAAACAATATTGGTGGGCTTCCTTTTAATTTCCTTTTAATTCCAATATTGACAATATCGTTTTATGAGTCTGTTTAAGTTTAGCCTAATATCAACAGTGTTATGCACATTATGCGTCTCAACAATAACGCGTGATTGAAGTGCATTCAAGATCACGCATCGCGACGTTCAAATCCACTTTCTACTAGCCTCATTTTGTAATATTAGTTCGTGACTCGTGATGAGTCGTCCTAATGCTGTTGCGCTGCATTGCCTCTGTGTGCCGCCAACTGACAAAATTACAAAAAAGTCTGTAAGCAAGCCCTGATGTTTGCGTGGAGATCCACACTTTTTCATGCAAAGTCAGTTTTCGTACATCCGGTCGTTTGTGTGAAAAGGTGCTTACGCAGCTTTTTTGTGCGTAAGCAAGCTTCGTACATGAGGCCCCAGGTCATGATAGCTTTGCAATACAAGCAGCGAGGAGGATTGACTTGATATATAAATGAAGTCCCTAATTATATTTGGCTTAACACTATGACCAACATTCTGAAACATCCATTAACATCCACATTTGCCTCAAACAATGATAGGCTTACAGCCCATGTAAATAGTTGTGAAATAATGTTCTTGTTCCTGTGGTATTATGGTATAATAGCTAAGCAGTGCCTTTATTTAGAAGTAATGGAGGGGTTACGTCAGTACGGTAGAAGTTCATGGCACAAGCTGACGGCTGCTGTACCGGGCTGCTGAATAAATACAGACTCCAAATACGTTGCTGTACGAACCAGTTATTAAGAATAACTTGACATGGTGTCCGAAGTGGGCGACTTGTAAGCGAAAAAAAAAAGAGAAAAGTTTATCGCTTTGGCAGAGGAATGGGAGACGAGCCGGCAGATATGCCACCACCTACACCAACTGCTACGTTCACATTACAACCTCCAGAGCCATTCGATTTTACCAAGCCTCAAAAATGGGAGCGTTGGATTAGGAGATTCGGCCGCTTTCAGCTCTTTCTGTAACTATGGACAGTTACAGAAAGAGCTGATACGTGACAGGTTAGTGGTCAGGCTGAGTAATGTGTCATTGTTAGAAAAGCTACAGCTGGACAGAGACTTGAAACTGCTATAACAAAGACAAGGCAGTCTGAAGAAGTTAGACAACAGCAGTCTGACTGAAGAGGAGAAAATGGTGCTAGGTGCTAGCACCTGCTCCAATGTTGATGCTGTGCATGCTAAAAGCTAAAGAAAACCCAAAGTTTCCTCAAAGCCTCAGGACAAACACCAGGTAAATACAAACCTAATGCATGGCCACAGCAAGGTTCAAAGGCCTGTTATAGATGTGGAAAGATGCCCTCACATGGGAAATTAGAATGCCCTGCTACAGATGCTGTGTGTCACAACTGTGGTGAAAAGGGACATTATGGCAAAGTGTGCAGAAGCAGTGCAAATTCTCTGAATGCTGTCACTACAGAGGAAGAACAGAGTTATTTCCTGGGAGCCATGGATGCTGGAAAAAACCTGTGGACAGTGCAGCTACGTAAGACAAAAAAAGTGTGCTTTAAAACAGACACTGGTGCTGATGTCACCGCCCTTCCAGCTGAGCTGTACCAAGGCATTACGGGGGGGGCAGGACGTGAAGCGCCTGGCAGTGTCGACACGCCCAATGTTTTGGCCAGATGGCAATGTACTCTCTGTCCTAGGTGTAGCCAGAGAAACGCTGCGCAGAGACGAAAAGACAGCCACAGAGGACATTCATGTCGTAAAAGACCTGCACACTGCACTGTTGAGAAGGCCTGCCATAGAACAGCTTCAGCTCGTGTGCAGGGTTGACAGCATCACCATGGAATCTGTGAAAGAACAATATCCGAAGCTGTGTAGTGGCTTGGGTCTTGTTCAGAGGCCATACTCAATTAAATTAAAGCCAGAGGCTGTGCCCTTCTCTCTCCACGCACCATGCAGAGTCCCTCTGCTGCTGATGGGAAAAGTGAAGGAGGAGATAGACCGTATGGAGAAGATGGGCGTAATCACCAAGATTGAGAAGCCGACTGATTGGTGCGCCGGGTGCTGTTTGCATTGTGTGGATTTCACAAGGATGAATGAATCAGTCTGTAGAGAAAAGTTTATCCTGCCTTCTGTCGAGCACACTGAGTCTGCCAAATACACCACCTTCATCACGCCTTTTGGGCGCTACTATTATAACCGCCTACCCTTCAGCATAGCTTCCACTCCGAGCACTTTCAAAGAATGATGGTGACAGAAGTGACCGGTGGCCTGGAGGGGGTACTGTGTCACATGGATGACATCCTGGTCTGGGGACAGACGCAGGACGAGCATGATCTGCGGCTACATGCGGTGCTAGAGAAAGCACAAAAGGTTGGCATTACAGTCAACATGGACAAATGTGAGCTCAGACGCCACACAGTTAGATTCCTGGGTCATATATAGATATCAGCAGATGGAGTGACGCCAGATCCAGAGAAGACAAGAGCTGTGCAGGAGATGGATGCACCCAAAGATGTCGGCGGAGTCAGGATTTTTCTGGGCATGGTCAATCAGCTGGGCCGCTTCTTGCCTAACCTGGCTGAAAAAGACAGGTGCTAAGAGACCTGGGGCCTCATGTACAAAGCTTGCTTACGCACAAAAAAGCTGCGTAAGTACCTTTTCACGCAAACGACCGGATGTACGAAAACTGACTTTGCATGGAAAAGTGTTGTTGAGACGCATAATGTGACACTGTTAAAACTCTTAAACACTCATAAAACGATATTGTCAATATTGGAATTAAAAGGAAATTAAAAGGAAGCCCAGCAATATTGTTTTCAGTGATGATTTGTTTATTAAACGTTACATATTTTCAGGACCACGCTTGACTGCAATATAATTATTTGATGTTGCGTGGAGTCACACAAGCAATTGTTACTTCAAATAAATCCATCAATGAACCAGTCGGTCGATATCAAAATATGTAGCCTACATATTATTGACACCCGTATGGGAACAACCTATTATCAGCATGCTGTGGCGACCCGTTCCACACTTGCACTGTCTCTGCACGGTACCACACCAAACGTTCACTGATAGGCCGAACCCGGCGTTTATTCACAAGCTTCACAGAATACAGGGGAAACAAGCACTATACTCAGCCACTATGGCCTCCGTGAGACTCGAGTGGGTTGGCGGTCTCCTCCTGGTTCCGCCGGTCTTGTCTCTCCCTGGGCTGGGGAAGAGCCCTGAATGTCTCTCCCTGGGCTGGGGAAGAGCCCTGAATGACTGGAGAAGCCGGCTATTTAAGCCCGCCTCCCCAGGTGCTCCACATCACCTTAATTGCAGGGTGGCAGGGTGCTCTCTCCCGCCGCCTAGTGGGAGAAGGCGGTACACCCCGTTCTCGACACGACCGAATAAGGGGCGTGTCAAGGTCGGGTTGCCACAATGCGTCCACATAAATTAATATTAATAATATTAATTATTAATATTAATTTATGTAATTAATTAATAATAAATTAGCGCAATATTTTTGAGGATGACATGTTGGCGTTGTTAGAAGATATTGTGAATGGTCGCATTCAAAGGGAACGGGTGTTCCGTGACTATTATGCTTTTTGGCTTATGATGATGACTGGCTTATCAGCCGATTCCTCTATCCTCCGCTGGGCCGGGTTGCAGAGGGAGATGGCGAGGAGTCACGCATCAGTTCAATACGATCCTGACTACGCTGGTTTAACAGGATCATTACAGAGGGAATGACCGCTCAGTAAGAAATAAGAGCCGCGCCATTCCGGCTCTTTTAAACGGGATCATCTGCATCTCAGCCAGGTATATACGGTGTGTGTGTGTGTGTGTGTGTGTGTGTGTGTGTGTGTGTGTGTGTGTGTGTGTCTGTACATACGGTTTCCATGTGATGCCGTTAACCAAGCAAATCAAAGCCCAATTTGCAGCGATAGCTGGTTTTCCCAATGTAATCTGAGCGATGGACTGCACACACATTGCTATAAAGGCGCCATCTGAAGGGGAATGTCTACGTAAATAAGAAACATTTTCATTTTTTAAACGTGCAAATAATCTGTGATGCCCAAATGCGCCTTACGAATATCGTGGCAAGGTGGCTGCTGGGTCAACCCATTCATTCGTCCTCCTGACAAACAACTCGGTTGTCAGGACGACCATGCAGATGTATACTAATTTGCATATTAAATGAGGGAGGAGACGGGGGCGGAGACTCCGGCTCGTGCATGTACACTGAATTCCACACTCATTTGTGAAAGCGTGCTTACGCTGATACATCTGGATTGGGATTTTTGCTTCCACAAAGTTTTTGTAAGAAATCCATGCAAGTCTTCATACATGAGGCCCCTGCTCTCCAAGAAGAACCACTGGTACTGGGGAACAAAGCAGCAGACCGCCTTTGATCAGTTAAAAACAGAGCTGTCATCCACACCAGTGCTCGCGACATGCGTTAGGTATCCAGAGTGTTCTTCTTCCTTTGGGATAATTGGCAGTTTGCAACTCGATGTGGTGCATTACCGTCACCAACTTCCTGTGGTCGTCTCCAGAGTTTGCTGTTTGTAAAAGTTTGCGGGACCTTTACTCCAGGGTGAAAGGATGCGTAGAACTGCTCACTCTTTTCAGCATGGATTTTTTTTTATAAATCACGACGTTGGCGTCGTGATTTTATAAATGAGGCCCCAGGTGTGGGAGAGAGGTTAAGACAGTTAAGAAAATGAACGTTTAGTGTTGTTTTAAGGACAGGTTTGTGAATGCCCATAGCCAGCCATTCTGAAGCAGTCAGGGGTGATATAGAAATGAGAAATTAGCCAAATACCAGAGACAGGACCAATAGTCAAAGTTTCAGTGTCAACCACTCTATTTCATCCTAGACAACCCAGAAAGGGGGCTCAATGTTCAAAATACCAGAATTGTCCTTTAAGGAAGGTGTCCCTGAAGTTCCGGACACAGTTCTATGTACACTGTAGACTTACTCTGTAATGGTGACATTTTTTAAAACAGTAATTATTGATTTACATTAAAATAGTTGAGGGGTCAGCGCAGAAATAACAATTTAGGATTCATTTTAATCTATATCATGGACTAGACAGATTTGGGAGCATTACTTGGACCCTTCCTGACAAGCTATCATGACACAACTGTTAGTATCAACGTTTCGTTACCTAGTTTCATATGATAGCATAAGCTAAATGTTAGCTAAAAAATTGAGCACGCCAAAACCTCTGAAAGAGAGTAATGTAAGCCAAAAAAGTTAACTGGCAAACAACTAGCTAGCTAGAACCAGCTAAAGTTACTATAGCATTACATTCTTAAACTTACCAGAAGAGTCATCCTCCAGGTCAGTTTTTCACAGACCTGGGGCCTCAATTATAAATTATGAAAATGTTGCAGAAACAGGGAGGAAATGCATCTTTCACCACCAACGTTGTGCAAACCACCTCCCAAAAGAAGAACATACCTAACACACATCACGCATAACACTTCAGATTTATTTATACATTTTATAAAAAGCACCCATTATGAAATATGAATTAAGGAAATATTATGTTCTCACCCTTTCAAATCACAATCCTTGACCAACTGTCTCACTTAAGTTTCATTAATAAATAAGCCTGATACATATAGGCCTACATTCAATTAGCCTAAAGGCTTTAGTAATCCTCATCCTCATCTTCATCCGCTTATCCGGGGTCGGGTCGCGGGGGGAGCAGTTCAAGCAGGGGGCCCCAGACTTCCCTTTCCCAAGCCACATTGACCAGCTCTGACGGGGGGATCCCGAGGCGTTCCCAGGCCAGTGTTGAGATATAATCTCTCCACCTAGTCCTGGGTCTTCCCCGAGGTCTCCGCCCCACTGGACGTGCCTGGAACACCTCCCAAGGGAGGCGTCCAGTGGGCATCCTTACCAGATGCCCGAACCACCTTAGCTGACTCCTTTCTAAGCAAAGGAGCAGCGGCTCTAATCCGAGCCTCTCACGGATGACTGAGCTTCTCACCCTATCCCTAAGGGAGACGCCAGCCACCCTCCTGAGAAAACTCATCTCGGCCGCTTGTACCCGCGATCTCGTTCTTTCGGTCATCACCCAGCCCTCATGACCATAGGTGAGGGTAGGAACGAAGATCGACCGGTAGATCGAGAGCTTTGCCTTGCGGCTCAGCTCTCTTTTCGTCACAACGGTGCGGTAAAGCGAACGCAATACCGCCCCCGCTGCTCCGATTCTCCGGCCAATCTCACACTCC
>OMLJ01122296.1:0-12053 GCA_900302595.1 Gadiculus argenteus | reverse complement strand
AGACCCTCACACACACACCTCATGAGGAGACCCTCACACACATACACCTCATGAGGAGACCCTCACACACACACCTCATGAGGAGACCCTCACACACATACACCTCATGAGGAGACCCTCACACACACACACACACACACACACACACACACACACACACACACACACACACACACACACACACACGTCATTTTTATATATTACAGTCTGAGTATAATTCATTCATTAGTGATAAGGCAGTCACAAATTATCATTATGATATTATAATGACAACAATTATGCAACGTCACAACTAAATCATGCTTTGAATGATTCTTCGTAAAACAAAACATACCAGCAGAAAGATAAAACCCTAAGACATCCCATAAATCAAAGCCCCATCTAGCCCTGCCTTGCCAAGGACTCTCACCTTTAGGTAGTCCACAAACTCCTTCACCTCCATCTTGGCTTCATGCATGCCAGCCACATCCTTGAAGCTCACGCCTTTCCCGGATTTTCCGTCCACAATGGTGAACTTGGCCATCTTCAGCTGATTCTGGTAAGAGCATCCACAAAATACAATCCGTTATGTGGCTGTAAATTAAAATACATATCTGTGGACTTTCTGAAGAGGTCGGTGTGTCTACTCACGAAGGCACTGAAGCCTCCCTCTCTGCCGCCCATGCCAGCCAGACGGAATAGGTACCAGAGGATCGCCACGGCAATAGCCGCCATGCCCAGGGCATAGAGCGCGCTGCCATGGAGAGATGGAGGGCGAATGTTAGTGTTGTCACAACTACAGGTAAGCTGCTTACCACATATTCTACTTAGCACATAGTAAGGCCCTGTCCAAATTCTCCCCCTTTCCCTAGATTTGAGCCCTAACCCTAGATATTGCGCATTCCCGGGAAGGGGTAGGGTGTCTCAATACTTAAAAGGAGCAAGGGGAGTGCTGTTTTTTCCCTTAATAATCAACCCTTGTACGCTAGCCAGCTTGTTAGCTGACTTGCAGCTAACGGCACTTAAAGCAAGTGTTCTTGTTAAGGGGAGAGAAATGGGACTGGGCCTGTGTACTACTACCACATGTGTATCGTCTAAGGAACAGGGTTCTTGATACAATATATTTATATATTATTAATATTTTAATACATGGGATTGATTAATCTCAAAATAACTAATATCATAATACAATCAAATAATTGCATATACTTTGGTGCTTTCTCTAAGATATGTTATTTTTTAAATGTGGGCAGTTGGCCGTCTCATCTAGAAGATGAAACATTAATTCAGCTATTTGTTGTTTTGGCAATGTAATGCCACCAAATATAGCCCCTTATGACAAGGACCTCTTCTTACTTTCCAAAGAATCCGGTGCGTTTGTAGGACACTGGGATTCTGTCCTTGTTGTCGATGTTAAGCTCTTTCTCCGCAGCTCTCAGTTTTTCTTCAAACTTGTCAATGTTGGCCACCTGCATGCGGTACATCAGGGCCAGCTTCTGCAAACACAAGACACACAAAAAGACTTAATCTGCATAAGGGTCCTGCACTAATGAAAAATCTGTTTGGTTTCTGACACACAATGTATATCTTTGCACATTCTGTATGCAGAACTATGTATATAGCATTACACACGATAAAATACATTTTTGAAAGACTACATTTCCATTAAAGAGAAGGTAGGGGTTGCTCAAGGATAACCTACAGATTGACTGTGGATACCACTAGACTAATCTGCCCTAGTGTAAATATTAACAACAGTCTTGCTCATTGGATGCCACACAGAGTGAGATTAGAGTGACGTACGGGCTTTCCGAAGATCACAGCCCCGGGGTGGAGATATATCTCCACAATGTCACTCTCCGGGACCACCTGCACACGGGACACCTCTCCCTTGGCCAGCATCTCATGGACGAAGTCGTTCCAGGAGATGTTCCCACCACTGTGGTTGATGGAGTTGAGCAGGGTCATGACAAGGGCGACGATTATGAGGGTCCGCAGGCGCTCACGGTACATCTGGTCCTCCTGCTCACGGCGCTTCTTCTCCTCTGGAGAGAGAGGGAGAAGGGGAGTGTGAAGGGGAGTGTCCAAAAGTGAGTGGAATGGAGGGTGGGAGGGAGAGAGAGAAAGAGGGGGGCAGTGAAAGATTATGAGAGACATAGATGGGGAGAGAACTCTTCGTGAACATACACTGTAATTATGTCATGCTATAGGAACCACAAGGATAAAGGAGTAAATGTTGTACCTTCATCCTCTTCAGGCATTTTCCCCTTCGGTCCATCACTTTTACTTTTCTCCTTCTTGGACTGGGATGTGCTAAAGAAGTGTGTGTCTGATATCAAACAGTAATTCGTCAGGGGATTCACAGAGGATTATGTTTTCTCATTTTAGATTCGAGATCAATAGAGGATGGATGGATGTTTTACCGAAGAGATTCGTTACACACAGTGGATAGGTCAACAGGTGTTTCTTGAGCAGAATTCTGTTTATCTCCAATAACCTTGGACTCAGTCGTCTGTAGATTGTGTTCTATAGTTGGAGGACAGAGTTTTAGCGGATTTCATGACACGATTCAGGTCATTTTCCGTCAAAGGTGCCTCACATGTGCAAAGGGTGATGCCATAATCACAGAGTAGATCGAGAGACACAACACAGCTTACCTGGAGGAGTATAGGTTGGGGTCTAGTCTGAACCGAAATTAACCTTTGTAACCCTAGGTGCAGTTGCTTTGTGTAGCTGTAGCATTTGAATAGCAGAGGGCTGGCATCACCAGTGTTCACAGATGTGTGTTTTTTAGTATTCCGTAAGGACAGTGTCCTCAGTAAGGTAGCACTGTGTTTTTTACACAAGCCCGCACGGCGCTGCAAAAGCAAAGCAGCCATGTTGATCAACATGGCTGACATCAATATCGGTCGCGTTGTAAATCCATCCAGACGTTTATTCCAATGGTATAATGGGCGTCAAATGCATAACTTGAAACCGTGTTTCGACGTTGCTTTGACTGTGTCCTAGCTATCCTTAAGCTAGTTAAGTCACCGTGAGGGTACGTAGTTACACAACGTGCATTGCGTTTGCATTGCGCAGAGAACACAACAGCGTCCTATGTAAATACAATAACCTTAAAAACGGTACATAGTAAAATATTAAAACACTGATCAATTTCAGAACTTCAGAATCATGTCATTATTATTTAGAAAAACGAGTATAGTCCTAGTGATCTTTGTAAAATAGATTAAACTTTCTCGTTTCATAACGTTTTTCAGAAACCCACTAGTTGCGCAAAAATGCGCATAAGTAGCGACATTTTTCGGCGTTATTTTTTTTTTTAAGTGATTCCTGTGGTAACACAAAACTTAAAATATTATAATCACATGCTAAACGAAAGATATGAATAAATCACTTCATCACTGAAAAACCATGTGTGCATTATGTGTTTTATTTTCTTGAAACTATTATTTAGATTGCTGTGGTGGATTTATTTCCAAACAATCTTTTGGGTGTTTGGATGGTTGTGTAATAAAACAGTTAATAAGATTGGAACCCATAACAGTGACATCTAATAAACAATAACATTCATCCCTTCTTATTAAAATGCCCCGTTACTTTGTCATTAGACATTTTGGGACGAAATGCAGCAAAGCTGTGCATGCTGACTACTGAGATGGCACCCAAACCTTAGGACAGAGGCTTGGGCCGCTGATGGTGGCCCAGTGCATCCACTGGCCGCCCTCCTGTAGCATAAATGTTTTTACACTGACTGTGTTTACATGCTGGAGCATAATCGTGTAATGAACGTATTGAATGAAGATTGGATTCATGTAAACAGGTTTATATTGTTTTTGATCTGCTTCGCCAAAAGGATCGTCTCATGACCGGATTAGCGAAGTCGATAGGATAGCTGGGCTTGAGCCGGTCCTTGTCGGCTATCTACCTGCATGTGTACTCGATCGGATCATATTACCGGGAGTTTGCATCCTGCACATGCTCGAGAATTTCGGCCGGGGATTTCACCCGGAATTGGAAGGAGACGACATAATAAATAATAGTGAAATAAACAATGAAAAATGCACAAAATGTACGCTACTGCCTCTTCAAACTCCTCGTACACCATCATTGTTTGTATGCCGCCAGGCAGTTTGTTGTTGCTTTTACGTAGCCGTGAACCGGAAGTGGCTCTAGTACCACTTGTTGAAAGGGCTACAGTGCCACCTAGCATAGCGGAGTCAGCCAGGTCTCCGACCATTATTTTAATCTGATCCGATGCATGTATACTCAGACTAGGGCTGTACGATATGACCAAAATATCATATCCCGATATAGGTCATTCATTATCCCAATAACGACATATATCACGATATAGCACATTTTCTGAAAATTTAATTAATAAATAGTTTATATAAAATGACCACATGGAAAGGCCTATTTCGTATTACATTTTTAATTATATACTCGACAAATAAAGGTAACTTACTCATGATTATTTTTCTCCTTTAGCCGCGTACCCACCAGGGGTACTTTTCCCGCTAGGAGGTTTTGTGGGTGTGGGTGTGGTTTGGAGAGAGGATCCGCCCAGGATCCGCCCCTCAGGACTCTTTCCAACGGCTCAGAAAGTCCTCCAGCAGACTCCAGCATGACTCTGCCACCTCTGCCAGCCTCCTAAGCACCAGATTGTGTCGCCACCTATAACGGCCTTGGGACAGTGCAGTCCTGCAGCCCGACAGGATATGCTGGAGGCTTGCATTGGTGGCACCGCACAGGGGACAGGTCTCTTCCGCTCCAAACCATTGGTGGAGGTTTCGGGGACAGGGTAGGGTGTCATAGGTGGATCTGACCAGGAAGCTGAGCCTGGCTTGGGGGATCTTCCACAGATCAGACCACAACAAGGTCCTTTCTGTGATGCCTCCCCATGACATCCAGCCTCCTTGCCGGTGAAGAGATACCGCCTTGATGTAAAATATCTATTTGGCACAAGTTAATAGTTTTTTCATCATTAATTAAATATTAGCGTGGGGTCCCTTATAATAAAGTTGGTTAAGCTTAATTAATACATTAGTAATATATAACTATTAGTATGGAGGACCCTTATATATAATATTATATATATAATATATATGTGTATATATATATATATAAAGTTGGAACAGTAATTATTAATAATCATAAAATAAAATATTCTTATAACATTTATTAACAATAGCAAATATTTTACAGTGGGTCTCTCACACTTTTAATGATCTAAATTAATGAAATTAATGATCTCAGCACACACTGTTGGGAAGGGGGATTAAAATACTGTATTTATAAAGTCAAAGACGATCAAAGAACTCTCTAGCTTTTTGTTTTCTACTGGAACACTGACAAGAAAATAAACATTAGGACTGTCAATTAATTAACATTTCTAGAACATGTAAAACTCATTATTTTATTTCCACGGTTAATAAATTATGCTGGTCTTCTGGCCATTGTGTTTGGCCATATTAAAAAGAAAAAACTGTTAATAGGATGGGAAGGTACAGGCTCTGTTAGCTCCGGTTAGCGCTTTAGCATCGAGCTAGCGTTAGCTTCTGTCATTCCAACAACTCGGACATGTAGTTTAAAACATGTTTAGCCGTTTTTTAGCCGGCTAACTTTACAGCCGGCTAACTTTACAGCAACAACGCTGTTAAGTTTACCCGACGCGCACATACACGCCCCCCCGCCTCCAGTATTTTCATCCCCCTTCACAACAATGTGTGCTGAGATCATTAATTTCCAGTGTGAGAGACCCATTGTAAAATATTTGCTGTCGTTCATTAATAAATGTTATAAGAAATATTTTGAAATAATTAATAATTACTGTTCCAAGCTTAATCAACTTTATTGTATGGGTCCTATGAGGAGTGGTTCATATTGGGATAGGCAGAAGCACAGTTTAATAACATTAGTTAAATAATAATGCCATTAACTTTTATATTAACATATAGTTTGTAAAGAAACATTTATGATAGAAGAAATAACTGTTAATTAGTGCCAAAAAGACATTTAGTTAACTATTAACAAATATTAATACAATATTAGTTAATAGATACCAGGCGGGTATTCCATCAACGTCGCTAACGAAAGCGGTGCTTTTCTAGTTGATTAAGCTCGGTTAGAACTAACGCCAACTTCCACTTGAGGCTAAATGCGTTCCATCAACGCAGTTCAGCCGCGCCTCGCTCAGGTTAGTTCTAACCAGGCTTACTGTATCGTGGATTACGCACGCTCCCAAGATATGGAACCAGCCCAGAACCGTGGGCTGGTTCCATACAGTCGACCGGGGTTCAATCCTCACGCTATAATTAATTTAGATTACTGGAACTAGTACTTTTCATGCCATTTTCCATTTCTTTGAATACGGTATTCTAAATTGACCATAGTATTTATCTCAACAGAAGTAGTCTCTGCTGCCTGCCGATAAACTCACCAGAATGGAATTTATGTGGCTGAGGTTTTCCCATGCAGCGGTGTCTTTAAAAGACTTCACTTTCGGTAACATTCATATTAACATTGACATGGGGTTTTGCAAGTTATATTTGGGTTCTGGGGACAAAATGTCAATTGTTAGGCCTACTTTCTCTGACATAAAGAAAATTACAAAAATACGCTTTTTCCAATAAATCTATGCCATGAACTGGCGTCGAACTAAGGACGTCGGCACCAAAGTCCAAGTGATAAGCCACTGCCCCACCTGCTGATTTTTACTGACATTAGAATACATTGATTTGTATAAAATATATAGCGAAATATCCACGATTACAATAGATAGCAATTTAATTAATTATTTTATTTACAGAATTTAAACTTAAACCCTTAGTGAAACTATAGGCTGTTTATACTTCATATATGTACATTTATACAATCGTGACGACTCGGCTTGGCGGAACCTTCTGATGGTTCACTTGTTGCCGACAGATGGACTTCTCTGAGACACCGCTCAGGTTAGCCTGACAGTTAACCTGCTCACGACCAGGTTAGGTTGGTCGGATAAATTGCCATCGTTACTGAGCGGAGATTTGCTTAAGTCACGTTCGTGGAACGCAACTTGAGCTGAAATAAGACCGGGTAAGCGAAATAAGCCTGGATTTGCCTTTAGCCTGGTTGATGGAATACCCCCCAGGGACCAACCAAGATCTGTTAGCTAAAGACAAAAATTAAATGGACTGTAATATTACCGTAAATGCTTTAATACTGGCCTGTATTAAATTAGCGGCCGTTCTTTGGCCGGGTCTCGCTGTCGGCGGAGTCAAATAAAGGCCGGTCTATAATGGAAGGCCGGGACTATTATTAGAACCAACTTTTTTAAATGTCTAATTGAACCAGCACTTAAAATATCGCTATTATGTTATGAATCAAAATGCAAGAGACCTGCACTCCTGAAGGAATATGGAATGCACAATATTATAAATAATTTTGTTATTTTAGAAATACAAAATAACAAAATTATGAGAAATATATTAGGCGGTTAGATTGATCAAAGTCAAAAGCTCCTCAACATTATGCTTGTGATAGTAACATGCAAGTACCACAGGGGGGCAATGTTTGCTAACGAATCCAAGCCATAGCTATGGTATAGCTATAAGCTATAGCTATCACCCCGCTCTTGACTCCAGCACTCACTTGACTCTCGGTAGACACAAAATCTCATTTTATTTGTTCATTTATTTTCTACTGGTAGTCCGTTTTCTTTAAATCGAAACAGAGGCCTGTCTGTAATATTGGCCTCCTCCCAATAAAGGCCTAGCCGCGATGCGCTTCAGTCAAATAAAGAACCGGGCCTATATTAGAGCATATACAGTAGTAGTACAGCTGCTACTGCATTACAATAGGAGACATTATATACTTTGAGTCTGCAGATGCTGAAGAAGATCTCTGGTCTCATTTAATTATTATGGTTGTTTACTCACTTGCTGACTTCACCAGTTCACTGTTATGACAGAACTTAATGAGGGTGAGTCCAGCTACTACTGCTGGACTCTACTGACCAACAAACGGATGGGATCAGCCTAGCTGGGATCCAAACACCCAATGTAGTAAAGAAGGAGTGGGATAGCACACTAGCACCTGACCACTGATCCCACATAAGGTTCTTTCTAAGGCCACAACAGCAATGTTTCCACCAGAAATGAACAGAATAAACAATTTCACAAGAGCACACCAAATGTTGCAAACGGCACCAACTGCAGGAAATATGTGCTTATCTAACAGAGACATAAATAAAATACATGGAGGCAGTTTTCCAAGGTTGTTTGGATGCCTGGGTGTATTTTCGACTCTTATAACTTTTCCACAATCGTAAGCTGGCAAGTTGGCTTTGCACACCAACAAGAGACCACAGCTATTTCATAATGGGTTGTTTTTAATGCGATGGCAGCCCAGGCTAGCACACACACCACCACAATTTCCTTTCGGAAGTACAGAGAATGACAGAATACAGTGTTCTTAAACCCCCAGCTAGAATGCACTTACACTCCAAAGACATATTCAGGGTTCTGGGCCTGAACATCCATGTTTCTTTATCTGTAATGACATTTGTATGGCATCCTAATGAAGGGACAACAGTGCAGCATTCAAAGTTATTTAAAATGTAAACACAGACGCAGAAATTGTTAAATCCTCCTTTAAAAAAGAACATTAATCAATACTAGCAATACATCAATACTGAAATTATGATAAGCAATATATTTTGGGGGCTGATAGGATAAATGCCTTGGGGTTATCGAAATCTCTTATCAGCGCAGAGTTGCGGTCCTCTCTGTCTTTGTTAAAGCAGGAGGGGATGACAGTTATTGTCTGAGTGGGGTCTGCCGGGGATTCCCCTTCATTTGTTGGCAGGCCCTTCCTTCTGGAACAGACATAACAGCTGGGCCCAGAGGACCCGCCTCACACATTCATCTCCCCAATCTTCCCCCGATTTATTCCATATCTGATGAATATGAGAGCTGAGATCTGCACTCAGACGCAAAAAATAAAAAGGAGACAAGCAAGAAGATGAGGGGAGGACTGATGGACAGACTGGCGAGCAGAAAAGGAGATATGGATGGACAGACAGACAGACTGATGAGCAGAAAAGGAGATGGGTGGATTGACGGACAGACAGAATAGTATGTAGTAAGGATCGAAGGATAGATGGCCGAAAATATAGAGATAGCTAGAAAGATGAGCAGATGAGATGAAGGAAAAGGAGACGGACAGACAAATGGGAAAACAGCAAATAAGATAGAAGAGTATATTTGCCAGACAGACAGACTGACTGATAGAGACCTTTGAGCCAGGAGGTTAGCCTCAATTAGATAAAGCACCAGGTAAAAAGCTGGGAGCAGGTTCTCTGTATCTCTGTCTGAACCTCTTCCCTCAGGACCAGACAGTGCGTGATAACCTCAGTGGGGAATCAGCCTTTCTCTTGCCAGGACCCAAGATCAGCCTGATGTTTTCATGACCAATTAGAAATCATCCAATTATACAAGCCAGGGTCGGTCAGACGCAGCAGGTGTAGGATGGTGTGCAGGTAAGAATGTCCTCCTACTCTACTGCTGGTTAAGGTTAATGGAGGTGAAGATCCGGACGTCCACCAACCCCTGTACTTAGTAGGTGAATGCAAAGTTCACGCGAGCAGCAATGGCAATATATACATTCCTCAGAGATTGATGGCGGTAGATTAGAAGACACCGAAGGTTACGTGGGGTTGGTCATCAGTCGAGCATGGCCAGCGTATTAATTCTTAAATCTCAGCGTTAACTAATGACTTTGTCGTGTTGAACGTACCGACAGAGCTTTTCCGTTTGTTGCAATTGAGTGCTTGAAGCTGTGAACTCAATGATGAATCAATTCAGCGGGTGTCTGGAAACCAATTCTCTCTTTCCTCTCGCTCCCTCCCTCCCACTGTTTCATCACACTTTATTTCTTTCTTCCTGACTCCCACCGCCCAATCTCTCCTGTGTCTGTCACGTCCGCCCGGGGGATTCCTCTGCCCACATTCCTTCACTCCTCACTCCATCCCTCCATCCTTCAGCACCGGTGATTCCTTGGCCTCTTTCTCTTCATCCCTCCCTCCCTGTGACACATTCATCTTTCTTCAAAACGCTTTTTGTCCGTAAGTAATTCATTTCCGGTTTTCCGCCCTCATCCTTACTGCCACACAGCCGTAACAGGGAATTAATTTCACTACAAATGACAAATCATCCACAGCTTAGTAATATAAATGGAGACTTTAAAAGGCAGGGGGGATTCCACTGCTGCAACAGCACATTATCTATTCCTGAAGGTCATTGAACAGTGTTGATTAAAGACTTCTACAGAATTTAGAAATGTTCTTGATGGGTTTTCATATTGATTGTGAAGATTTCAATATGGAGCTTGATGTTTTTGATTATACAATGGATATGGAACTTTCTACACATTAAATAATATGGAACTGGAGGATATATGAAGTTAAGCTTTCTCCTCAGTGAGAGGAGTTTAATTGGTGCTAAGACAATGACCAGGGCTGCCAAGTGTTTTTGGCAATTTGATTCTCACGCAACACGCCACACTTGACATTTCTCACACATATTTTTCCCCATTCAACACTCGATATTTTGTATGATACGGCGGCAAAAATGTGCACGAAAATGCCCCCCCCCCATTTCTGAAACTTGGCAGCCCTGACAATGGCTAATTGGCAATAATTAGCCATTGTGGTCCTCATGTGATCAGAGTAGTGGTGGTCAGGTACCCCCTCTCAGATAGGTGGGGCAAATGGGATGACGAATGGTATCACACACATTTGAACACGTTTAATGGATTTTAGTGAAAGAAGGTACGACATATTTACATCATTTTCCAAGTAGCATACTTTGTTCATTTAGCGAATAGCGAGCCGATATCAATATTGTTGTTTCCCTTCTGGTTGATGGGATGTGACAACCATTCTTGCTCTTTGACAGACCAGGAGTGCGTCGCCTTGCGGACCCCTTCATTAGAGGGGTTCTCAAGGAAAAGAGAAAGCATTGATTGCATCTGGGTGTAATTTATTCTAGGAAAGCAACAAGCCGACACCATGTAGCCCTACTGCTGAATACCACCGGGCAATCTGCTCCATGCGTATTGCTGGTTACATATTGTGTCCTCTTCTGGTATTCATTACAATAGGAGACATTATATACTGTGGGCTGCCCCAAGATTTGTGTGCAGATGCTGGAGATCTCTGGTCTCATTGAATTCTTATAGTTTACTCACTTGCTGACTTCACCAGTTCACTGTTACGACAACAATAAATATGAGCTATGTCAAGAATATTCCTTGTGTGTATTTTTGCCTTTCAAGATGAAGAATTCTTCAGGCTTGGCTTTGTAGACACCCTTTAATCAGGCCTCGAATGATTGTGTACATAAAGGTTTGTGATGTTTCTGAAACCTTAGTTAATTTGTTTACCACAAAATGCTATTTTATTTATAAATCTATTTTAACTTATCTTTAAAGTTTAATCATGATATATATAGCATTTTTTTAAATAAATGGTTCATATTATCTCCAGAGATATGTTTATCTCAGGCATCTCCTGAACTCTAAATACACTAATTCTTTAGTTCATAATCTGTCCTTAACATCATTTGTGACGGTTTCATCTTCCATGGCATTCCGAATGTTTCCACATTGCCATGGTTAACACAATAGCTGCTCCAGGGCCTATTTATTTCACCTAACTCATAGGTCCATAAATTGGCCCTGAAGTTTCCTAAATTGGATTATTCTGCCAATAATTGCGTTAACCAGGAATTTGTCTAACTCATAGCAATCTCTCGAGGACTCTCGAGCACTCGAGCACATTTGCGCTCCAACAGCCTCCATTAAAGACTATGACTCTGACTGGGAATCTGAATCACATTACAAGTCTCCGCCGTTTACCTCCTCGCTGTCAACATTCACTGCCGTCTCTCCCCTCTTGGTTGTCCTTCAAGCAATATTTAGACCATGCTGACCCTAGTTAGCATGTTCCTTCACCCACACAGGTACTGGGCCCAGTGTTGGGGGATTGTCTTTCCTTTAATGATTGAATGCATTCGTTGTGTAAGTCTCCA
>OMLJ01122293.1:0-14001 GCA_900302595.1 Gadiculus argenteus | reverse complement strand
GTGCATGTCTTCGCTCAGCTGCGTAAACCCGTGCGTTAAGGCGGCCTTGGGGGATGGTGATTGCAATCACTCCAACTCCAATGCTAGGCTGCTTCACTAAGACGACCAACAACCACAAGGCCTTCATAACCACGCAGTATGCCAAACAATTTAATTTATTGAATTTATCGGTGGAGTGGGTGTCATCGTGTTCATGGGTTCAGGGGGTCATTGTTGGGGGTTTATCAATGGTGGAAAATAGGGTTTGTGCATTATTAGTTATTATTATAATTATAATTATTATCAGTACTGTTAATGATATTGGGGAAGAATAATCTCTTTCAATGCTAAATTGTGGGCATGGTGGCTCTCTTTATAGATGTCATGATGAACGTTAAGTTTTGTGAATGGAATGGAAAGGAATAGTAACCAAACTTGGTAGATAGTCCCATGACACTGTCAAGGGTACACTTAGCTCACTTACCTCAGCTGGACATCTGGTTCCGCGATCCCTAAAGGCAAACAAGGGCAGATCTGCAAAATCACAACAAGCTCGCTCCTGATGTCAGGACTGCAGAGTCGCTGACCAGTTTTTGCAGAAGACTTAAAACTCACCTGTTCAGAGTTCACCTAGACTCTCCATAGCCATCCAGTCCCTTCCCCCACCCACCATTGTGTGTTATACGTCCTGGCACTTAATGTACGCACCTAATGTATGTACGGGGAATAGGTTGGTTTGACGATTGTCAGTACTTGCACTTGATTCTATGAATGTCTTTACTGTACCGATAGCGATATATTGTGGCACTTCTTATGACAAATGTACTTATTGTAAGTCGCTTTGGCTAAAAGTGTCTGCTAAATGCCCTAAATGTAAATGTAAATGTAATGAATTTACATGCCATTCAAATTCAAAACCGTTTGGCCGTGACAGCCAATCAAACTTTACGGCAAAGCCGGCAAACAGCAAGTAAGCACATTTCTCAGCAACTCTTTAACATATCATAGCTTAACTTGGCACATAGGCAGTTTCTCAATACCTAGTAAGCGGACTACGTACTCGCATACTTGGAAGTACTTGGCAAGTCCGTACTTGAAGTACAGACTTTACAGACGTCCGTACTTGCAATTGGAACAGCAGCGGACTCGATGACGTCACCACCTCAGCTCTGTTCACTGTGCTTTACGGCCTCATGGAGGCATATACTACTGAACAATATTAACTAATTATATAAAATAAAACCCCAGCCTCTTTCATTTAAAAATAGTATTTAAATATTTTGAATGAATATAAAGGAAAATATATGCGTGTCGTGTGTATAAGCACACACACACACGCAACACACACACTATCGGATTGATCCGACTGGGATTTCCATTGCTGTTGCAATGGGTTTCGTTTCCTTTATTATATAAAACAAAACACCAGCCTATTTAATTTTAGAATAGTATGTACATATTTTGAATGGATAGGCCTACATGTTTGTTATATTTTTTAAATGTTCCTATATAGCCTATTTTTTATAGCTTACATACTAATATTTCAAAAACTGGGAACGCAAAATGCATCCTGGGATATATAACGGTCCCAAGTCCATACAAGTCTCCTCTGATGCAGACTCGGTGAACAGACGGGTTAAGAACGCATCGAGAACACTTCCTGGTTTGACTGTACTTGGCTTATGCGTACTTGGAATTGGAACAGTACTCGGGCTCCAACTGATGACGTATAACGAGTACACAAGTACAGACGAGAACGTGAATTGAGAAATGGCCATAGACTCATGACACCCTTCTGGGGACACCTAAACCAGTTGGTGACCTTTGAGTTCAGGGGGATGTCAAACAGGAAGTGAGCTCATATCTCTGCAAGGCTCTCATGTATCCAAACCAAACTTGGCTCATAGACTTATGACCCTATCCTGATGATGCCCAAATAATTTGGTGACATTTGATCTCTAGGGGGGCATTAAACCACTTAGAGTGGTAGTGACGTAGATCTATCTTGTTGCTGTGGCTAGGTGCTACTTTTAGGCCTAAAATACTTGTGAATTGCTCTTAGTAAAATAAATTAGGTTTCTCCTAAAGGTTTAAGTTTCTCCTAAATTTGCCAATTATGTGATTCTTGTGAATACAGCCCCTGGTTAAAGGTTGATCATGGTGTTTCATTGTTACGTCTGTTCAGCAGGTTTCTTCGTATTCTTTGTGAAGACGGATCACTGTGCAAGAAATTCACTTTCATGTATGAATTATAATATTTTGTGTTTCAGGAAAGATTCGACTGATCTCAAACCACCTCTGCAGAAGAAGCCTACATTGGATGTCACGAAAGAGAAGCACAGGTGCACTGGAGGGGGAAGGTTTAGATTTTAAGCAAACTCATAATTTCTACGCAAATGTATACAATTCATGGTTTTCTTTGATAAAAAATAAATAAATAAATAAGTATGTTTACTGTCTTCTCACCATAGGAAGGACTCTTCTGAGTCAAAGCCAGGACTTCCTGTTAAACTGCTCTCAGTGGATCTCAAATCTGACAGGTCATCGAAAGACTTTTAATTTTAAATGATATGTAACTAACTTTTTTTATTGTATATGTAGTATATAATATATTTATCTAATCCAAGTTTAAATTATATGCAATGGGTTGTTAAGTACTACGTAATGTGTTTTTAAGTTCTATGTAAAGTGTTTTGAAGTTAAATGTAATGTTTTCTCATCTTAGGAAGGACATTTCTGACTCAAAGCCCAGTCTTCCTGTCAAAAGACTTTCAATGGATTCCAAATCTGACAGGTAATATAAAGACTTTGGTTTTTATGTTATACGTAATTTACAAATGTAAATGTATTATTTCTGTTTTGAAGATAGGTCTATATCGAATCAGTTTTTTGAGTTATGTCATCTGTTTTTAAAAAGGCCATGCCATTAAAATCAGATTTTTCCTATTGTTTGTTTAAATAACATGGTCAGAATGAGTTTGTGACCTGTGGTAAGTTTGTAATCTATGCAGTTTGTCTGCTGTACGCAATAGCCGATGAAAAGGAAAAGGCAGGAAAAACGAAATCTGGATAAAGTGTCAGCTCTACGTAGAGCTGACAAATTATTATTCATGATCCCGCCCACTTGGTTTGTTCGTAACCGCCCACAGAAATTCTGACGAATGGAGATTGAGCTTGTGCTAACACGTGTATTACGCGTCGGGTTCTCTGATGTCTCTGGTATTTCCACAACGAGACTTGCAGTGGTGTGGGGTTATCTCGGCCATGAAGGAGAAGGAATTGGGGGAAAGGAACTTTGGCTTTGACTCCCTGAAGTCCAAGCTGAACCGCGACATGGAGGAGAAGGGATTGTCTCTCGTCGGCTTGTCTCCCGTCGTAGCCCCGCTGCCCACCGCCTGCGGTGGTGCCTCTGCAATGGGCTCGGCAGCGGCTGTGGGTTATATATAGACGGTTGAGCTCCGCGGCGGGACTGTCTCGGCAGCCTCCTCCATATCGCGGGCTCCATGGGTGCATGGGTGCAGGTGGAGCATGCTGCCAATATATATAACCCGCTGCCCGCTCGTTGCAGAGGCACCACCGCGGGGGGGGGCAGCGGGGCTACTATATTTACAAAACATGGCCAAAGGCTGTGTGTGCCTCGCCATTGCGATACATCCAGTGTAAACACTAGGGCCGCAAGCTGCTCAGGGCCACACCCCCACCTGGACCCGCCCCCACCCTCCACCTGGACCCGCCTCTAAAAACGGCCCGTTTGTGGAAAGCTCATTATGGGACTGGCTCGTAGTGGCTGTAATTCTGCACCAAGGCTGAATTTCTTGAATGTCTTCAAATACTGTATTAAGGGCCCACTAACACCTATATATAAGCATCCATAAAATAGCATGCCATGGGACCTTTAAACACTTTGCTTGCATATTGTTATGACTGAAAAAGATCACTGTATTTTAGGATCCATTAATGGTGCTAATTCACAAACATTTTTTGAAACTGTATTTGTTAGTATATTATAATTTCTTTTTATGCATTTTATACTAATATCCATTATTTCTAAACTTTTTCAATAGTATATGTGACAGGTTTTCACTAGTGTCAGGGGTTTTCAGCAGTGTGTGTGAGAGGATTCCAGTAGTGTGTGTGAGGATTTCAGTTGTGTGTGTGTGAGAGCCAGGATTTCAGTAGTGTGTGTGTGATAGGATTTCAGTAGTGTGTGTGTGTGATAGGATTTTAGTAGTGTGTGTGTGATAGGATTTCAGTAGCCTGTCTGTAAAAGGATTTCAGTAGTGTGTGCGTGATAGGATTTCAGTAGTGTGTGAGTTTTTCAGTGTGAGAGGTTAAAGTTTCAGTAGCGTGTGTGGCTTTAAGTAGTATGTATGACAGGTTTTCAGTAGTATATATGAGAGGCTTTCAGTAGTATATATGAGAGGCTTTCGGTCCCCAAGTCAAGCCCAAAGATCCACCACGACTGGAAGACCTTCTCGGGAAGCCCTGACCTCCAAGCCAGATACACAGTAGAAGTAAGGAACTGCTTCCTTACTTCTGGATGGATACGGAAGAGGGCCCTAGCACAGTATACAAGGGCTTTGTTGCAGCGAACGTGGAAGCAGCCAGGGAGTGCGTGCCGAAGGAGGAGAAGATCAATGCCTGCATGTCTCCCCAAGGTTTACACCTTGGGGAGACATGCAGGCACGTGCAAAGGCGGAGGAGGTGCAACAAAGCTTTGACCGCGAACGGACCACCGAGAGGCGTGGAGTATTGAATGAGGCCAAACACAAACTCTTCGATACCTACAACAAGCTCAAAGGAGAGGAGCTGATGGAGAAGGTGTGGAGAGTGGAGGCAGCTCAGGGGGAAAAAACAGTGTGGGGAGTCATGGAGGGTCATAAATGAGATGAGTGGGCACCAAAGGTCGAAGGAGGGACAGGTTGCAGGCTGCAGCCCAGAGGACAGAGTGACCACCTGGTATACCCACTTCCGGGATCTCCTCTTCACCCTCCCAAGAATGGAGGGAGCTGAGGAAGAAATAACGAAAAGTGTGAAAAGTGCTGGGCCGGACAGCATTCCCCCGGCGGTCCTTAAGAACTGCTACCTCAACCATCGTTCTGGAGATCTGCAACCTGGCTCTGATAGAAAACATCAAGCCCGATATATGGTCTCTTTCTAACATCATCCCGGTGCCTAAATCTGGAGATCTCTTAAAGCCAGACAACTACTGTGGCATAAGTCTGACATGTATCATTGCAAAGATACAAACAAATACAACCGTTTGATACTGAATCGGATACAGGGTGCCATCGACCCCCACCTGAGAGAGAACCTAAACTGGCTTTAGACAGGGGATAACCACCGTATCCCAGATGGTAGCCTTAAGGAGGATCATCGAGGAGGTGGAAAAGAACAACCTGACAGCTGTGTTTTATTGATTTCAAAAAAGCTTTTGACTCAATACACAGAGGAGTGATGATGACCATACTTACGGCGTACGGTGTCCCTCCTGACCTACTCCGGGCAATAGGTACCATGTATGTGTGCACAAGAGCAAGGGTGGTAACCGTGGATTGCGACAGTGAGGAGTTTGACATCCTAGCAGGGGTGTTGCAAGGAGACACCCTTGCACCCTTCCTCTTCATTATAGTGCTGGACTACGCACTCAGGCAAGCCATCAGTGGACGAGAGCTGGAACTCGGCTTCACCATCACACCAAAGAGGTCTAGGAGATTCCCTGCCGTAGTCCTAGCAGACCTGGGCTATGCAGATGACATGATATCAGTCCGTGTGGACCAGGAAGAAGACGGAATGTGCCGCGGTTGGTCTTAGGCTAAATCTCAAGAAAACCAAGGTTATAACCAGGGGTGCACATCCTTTTACATCAAGTTACTCAGATGAGTATCAGGAGATGGTGTTTGGTATGCAGGGCTGCCTTAAACAGGCATAGGACTGATTTGTAAGTTTTGCCCCCCGATTCAATTTGTCGAGGGGGTGGGGGGAGAGCCGTCTCTTGTCATTTTCCGTCCCGATTACATTTGTCAATAGGGGGGGGGGGCGCACGGACGCTGTGGGAACCAACACACGGGCAGGGGCAAGGGGACGTCCCACACCAACATGCGTGGATATACTCCAGAGAGATGTAGGAGCAGAAAGCACTGGTGAACTAGCCAGATGCATGGAGGAACGAGAGGATTGGAAACAGCGCTGATGATTCAGTAGTATATATGAGAGGTTTTCAGTAGTATATATGAGAGGTTTTCAGTATATGAGAGGTTTTCAGTACTATGTACGACAGGTTTTCAGTAGTATGTATGAGATGTTTTCAGAGGTGTGTGAGAGGTTTAAGTTTCAATAGTATGTTTGAGAGGTTTTCAGTAGTGTGTGAGAGGTTTCAATAGTATTTTTAAGAGCAAAAATTATGGCCTTTATGGCTCCTCATACAAATGACCCTCTTCACATGCCCTCACGCCACCCATCTTCAACTCAAATAAGGCACTAGTTTGCCACCTGCTTTGAATACATTTTGGACAGACTGCTGGTGCAGGATCGGAGGGAATTCGAAAAACAACATAACAGTATTGGGATGGACTTGTCATCGGGGGAACGACCACTCCATTCCTGGTCAAACCGGCGGCTGGACAATATTTGCTTTTTTCATAAATATAACCTTGTATATAATTGTTGGTTATCTAGATTTCCCATTGGCCCGCAGTAGTTTTAGAGGTGAACTAAATAACGCGGACCACCTCAATTACGTTTCATAATGATAAGATATGACAAGTTGACAGTGGCGTAAGTATGTCATTAAGGGCTCCGGTGCAATCATCTTTATGGCCCCTCCCCTCCTACTACCACCCAATAAAAGTATATAAAAGATTTCTATATTAGTCAAACTCAAAGTTGAAACAATAAGACTACATACGGTGAGTATGGGCTACTAGAACATAATAAATTCAGTTGATTCACGTTCAAGATCAAAGTATATCATATATTAACACATTTAAATAGCAGATTCCATTCATACTTTTATACACATACTTTTATACAGACATATAGGTCAAAGGTGCTGGGCTTTCCGTGATATCTGTCAGGGCTTCTGGAATACAAATCCTAAACCTATGGTCTTGTTTTGAACATGCGTCATACGCGGGAAGTTTGTTGATGAAGGATTTGCCAACTTTAGAGCAAATACTGACTGGTTTCTGTTGTGGGCCTGCAGCCTATTTTCTTTGCTTTTCTTTCAGTTACCACTACACTGAGCGAACAAAAACGTCATAAGTGAAATACTGGTACATTTCTTGGCCCTTGATACCTTGCCTTTACCTCTTTTGTCTACTGCCACATTTCAAAGCTATATTTGATAGTAAATTTGGTTGTAAACTTGGTCCTAGTCTTAACAACCATTCAACCAAATGTTGATTTACCGTTGACATCCCTAACACCAACACCAACACTTTAGTGGAGCACACACCCCAACATGAGATGTTTCAGAGCGTGAACACTGCTCTGGAGGACTGATGGGTCTGTGCTGTGTGCGTGTGTGTGTGTTGCACCAACGACCTCCAACACTTACACTCCTTTATTACAATCTTTATTTTCCTTCCAAATGTGAGTCTTCCCTGTTGTCTCTGTGACGCAGAACGCGGAGCGGAATGCCGAATCCAGAGATTCTCTCCAGCAGGAGCGGCGTGCCAGACCTCTCCCGTACAGCGTGGCATTAACCCACCTGCAGCGACGCCCAGTCCGCCGCCTCACTCCGTCTACGAGCCGGCAGACGCACCGCGCCGCACACGACGGGGAAGCGCCGGCGCTTGCCTTAAAAACCCAGGGGAGGTTTCCATGTGCAGCGCGTTTCAATAAGCAGCGGGGGAAACGTGGGAGGCAGATTGCCTCGGACTGACTGAATATCTCTGGGTCTTCATTCATTTTTTAATTGAAGGGGATCTTAAATGTCGCTAATGGGGAAGGACGAAGTCAGTGGACGCTGTCTACATTTCAATGCTGTGATTGTTGGGTTGCCGAGGTGCAACAAAATGGACTCTGGGGAGTCCAGTTTATTCAAATAGTAACAGCTTATTTATGTGATCTGAATTTAGTTTTTGTTGCTTGCACGCCAGCAAATGTGAATAGGTCCATAATTGTGTAACACTTTCTACACCAAGAAGTTGCGCTGGCAACTCTCAAGAGCATACAGAGTTATGATTTCACTGGACCAGAAGACATCCAAGGTGCATTCAGGTTTCATTCTCATAGAAATAAGCTTATCTATCTCGTATCCTTCAGGCTTTTGTATTATCGCTTATTTTCAGCCATAACTTGTAAATCACTGTGAAATGAAAACCAGGGTTGTGAGAGAAAGCAGACTCAATGTAACTCCTATAAAAAAAAGACCTGAACTTAACTTCACTCTCCTGTGAGAGTGAAGGACAATCAGAATGTACGATTACTGCTATTACCAGGGTCAGTGGGTCTTTGTAAGGGACAGCTGTTCAAACCTGACAGCTCCTTTGATGACCCTAAGCTGTGTGTGTTTGTGTGTGTTGGCATATCTGTTGCATACCAGTTTTTATGGGTGAAGCAGGGGAAAGGCACGGTACTAAGTGCATTTGGAAGCCCCCCCCCCAAAAAAACCCAAAAACAAACATCACTATCTGTACCAAGCTGAGACATTTTGGCTGTTTCCTCCCTGGGCTGCTTCTCTAGACACATTAATTTTCACTTTCACCTCCGTTCGATTTACAAACCATTTCAGGGCAGCGTGGGGAAAACATGACGTGCAGTAGCACTCATGGGCAAGGCCTTCTGTTTTGCAAAGTACTTTTCAGGCAAATATTCTTCATTTACTAGTATACATTTACAGATTATGCCATCACACATACCATAATGGATATATTGTGAAACTAATTAATCCATTGGGATGTGTTCATACATTTTTATTAAAACCAATAATAGATTGTTTGATGAATAGCCAAATAGCAAGAACACTTTTATCCTTGTAAATCAAGTGACTCATGCTACCATGAAAGAACACATCACAGGAACAGATGATAACATCCTTCATTGCTATTTACAATGCCCGTTCTACCACTAGCTGTAAACTTGGAGTATGTGACCTTACCAGACGGTCAACAAGCAATGAATTGTGTCCTCTTAACGGTCTTAATTAATTATTCGTCAAATATTACAAGGATTTTTATCAGGTTGTCAAGTCGTGATATAATTTTGGGGGGATTTTTCAGCTATGTTACACAGTTACTTTCATGTTCATTTGAGCTATTTGATGTGGGCTCCAGTTAATTTATATAATGACAATGTGAGCTACATATTTAAAAAGCAACCGGATCCAAAGGGGATTAAGATACTCAATCCCCCTGGCCAATTATGCTATACTGCCCCACCTCCCCCTGTGTAAAAACTACAAATGCAAATGTGGACACACAACTCAAAAATAGTGCCTTGTTGTTGGACAAGTAATGTACATTTTTCTGGGATTTGTCAGGTCCCCTTTCACACAATCCTATTCTTTATTTACACTGCAACAACGCAACAGAAGCTTATTAGCATGAGAACACTAGCACATGCAATCATCTGAAGGCTATTTGACATGTTCATCTTATCGACTATCCCCAGTTAAGGTTCAAATCTTTTTTATAGGACAAAGAATGGTAATAATGGCAAAAATAGTGAGTGATCTTAGAGAAAAACAAATCATTTCGAGACAGTGATGCGGCCTGTTGGCATCTAGGGGTGAGGTGGCAGTCTGAAACCCACTTAACACCGCCCCCTTCCTGCCCCGCCCCTAAGGTACCAGTAGCTACTTCCAAGATGATCTGGTCTCGTCTGTGACAGTGCAGAGATAGTGATTTGGATTGTAATTTGAAAACCCGTCCTCTCTATGGCCGTATTATCCGTTGTGAGCTACTGTAGAAACATGGCAGAAACATTGTGGGCTCAATGGAATAGTACCTAGATATAAAAGGATCATTCTAACGTCACAGAAACACAACCATTTTTATTTTACTGGGATATACTGTACACTAATTAAAACGCATATTTCTGCTAATTCCATTCCGCTAGATGCCCTGGATTATATTTACTGCACCTTCAGCGCTATGCGGTTGTCACATTTATTCAAGAAAGATCCTGTGATGAGTTCTTTGAATAAATAATATTCACCCCATTGTAATGTCAGGTTGCCTGTCGGTTAGCTAGCCAGACGCCAAGCAAGCGGTACACCTTCCTGTACTCACAGACAGTGGCGGTTTTAGGCATGGGCGAAGCGAGCAGCCGCCAGGGGCGGCATTTGTTCATGACAAATGGGGGCGGCATGACCACTTAAACAAAAAAAGTAATCTGCGCCGCAAAGTGGTTTTCTATTATCTATCATATCACTGTGTGGGGAATTGGCATATTGGCGCCCCCTGCAGCTGCAGGCGCCCCTGCTTGCTGTGCAACAGAAGTTGTGTGAGAAGGGGAAAGGGGAGGGGGTGCGGGGGACAGTTCACCTCTGAGTCTCCCAAATGGAACAGACAAGGGGGGCAACGGGGGATCCACTGTTAGCACGGATTGAAATCCTTATGGAAGCCAGCAGGGTTATCTATCTATAAAGCAAGTTGTGTCTGTGTGTGACGGGCATATCTCGCTGACAGTTAGTCAGACTGAGATTTTTGCCTGCGTTTTTTAAAAGATAGTTATTTACATAGGTCATTGAGTCGTGGCTGTGTTTTGTTTCTGAGGGGAGTGCTTTTAGGGGGCTCCGCCCCATTTGTGATAGGCTACACCTGGTTGATACATATCGCCACATATCCAGTGTTGGGCAAGCTACTTGGAAAGTGTAGTGAGCTAAGCTACTAGTTACTCTAACATTAAAAGAAGCTTAACTACATCAAAGCTATTACCCTCAGAAATGTAGCAAGCTAAGCTACAGCAAAATTAAAGTAACTAGTGCAACTACATCCAAGCTTTTTACTAAATTGAACCAACTTTGTGCCAAATCAGTGTTATCTTACTGATCAATAAAACTCAGTCAAACAGATACGCAGGCAAAAAAGTTCAATTCTTTATTGTGAGCTGCTCACTCACAACATGACCAAACCACAACAGCATACAGCAAGAATGAAGACCTGCTTTTAACAGTAACATGGTGAAAAAACTGTGTATATGTAGGCCTACTGTATGTACACTGCAAAAACTCAAACAGAAACACAGGCAAAAAAGTTACGTTAAATCATTTGTGAGCTGCTCACTCACAACACGACCAAACCAAACAGTAACAGTAACTTAACAGTAACATGGTCAAAAACGTGTGCATACCGGTATGTACTGTATCTCACATGAGATCTTTGTTCACATGACACAATAGAAGTTTTTCAAAGTTGGCATCGGAGAGACGGTTTCCCTTTGGTCGGAAAATGTCCTTGCCTACACTAAAGAGTCTCTCGCAAGATGCATATACGGCCCTGATGCCCATGTCCTCTGTGTGTGCTTACAGCGATAGTCACATTAATTCATAGTTACTTTATGTACCGTCTGCACTTTGTTTACGGTTTAGTCACTTTATTTAAATTTCATAGTAGATAGATAGTCATAGATAGTCATTGCTCATTCTTTTTGCATTGTGAAATTATTAATCTACTGAATCAACAATCGCCATATGTACAGGACCTTGTATCAAGCCGGGATGTACAAAACTGCTTTTAAAAAAGTGCCTTTTGCCGCGCGAGGGAATAGAGCGGTGGCGTGAAGCTTAGTGGCGCAGCGTGCCTGCGCATGTCAAGGCGCTGCCGGTGTGGTGAGTCTGTCGGAAGTAATGGGGGCAGACTTTTTGTCACAGCGCTGTGCGGTACAGCTGGTGTGTATTGGGCTTCACACCGTTACATGTACCAGCGTCGTCACGTCAGCGCCATACGGAAGTGCCTCTGCGTGGCAGCAGTGACAGTTTTATTTCAGTCTGTAACAGAAATCTCCGGCTCGTTTGAGCTTCAGAAATGATTTTGGAAATGTAGCTTGGGTGGACGCTACCGTGCTAAGTGATCAATAAAAGACCTTAACTACTGAGAAGTTACTTAATTCAGAAAACAGGCTACACCAAGCTACTGAGAAATGTAGTTAAACTACTAACGTCTGCTACTGTAGTGACGCTACTGCCCAACACTGCACATATCATTGTGTGATAATGCGCCCTGGATTTCCATGTAAGTGGATTTAGTTTACTTATCTTGCAGAGTTTTAAAGTGCGCTTTTGAGGTAGTATACTTGTTAAGCACTTTCTTCCGTATCAGTTTGCTCCATTCAAACCGTAAAAACAAAACTTTATTAACTGACAGCTAAGCAACGCGGACATGGGAAAAATACATACTTCCTACGGGCACTGCACTAGTGCTATAAACATACGGAGGAACACGATCGCTGAGCTGCCCCCAACATTACATGACACGTAAACACAACTCAACAACTCAACCAGAATCGCCGCCCACCATCATCCAAAATGTGATGTCAACAGACCAAAAATAGTCGAAAAGCCTACAGCTATAGATAGTTAATGTGACAATTACATTATTAAAAATGGACTTGGAGCAATGATTTACTGAGGAACTATTTTTTTGGGAGCATCCTTTTGCAATAGTTCGCCGCCTGGTATAGCAACACGATATCATGCCTAATCGTGCTCATGCGCACAAACGTTATTCATCTATGAATCGTGTCCCAGAGCACGATTTTCCAACTTTTTTCGTGCACGGAACGAAATGTAAACCAATGCATTTTTAATAGGGTTACGGGTGCGGTTAGGGTTACGGTTATGGTTATGGTATAGGGTTTAGGGTTAGGGTAAGAGTTACGTCGGAGAAACGCTCCCATTCAAAATGCATTGGTTTACATTTCGTTCTGTGTAGCGCGAAAAAAGTCAGCCAATAGTGCTCTGGGACCTGATTCAATAGATCAATAACGTGCGCATGAGCACGATATCGTGTCAGACCAGGCTGGGTATAGAGCTACTCTAATCAATACTCTAATGGAATTAGTGGGCTAAAGTCAGTCACACCTCGACTTTCATGCAATTGAGAAATATACGTTTCTCTTTCACTTATATTGTTATAATAAAACATAAGAAAAAAAGATACAAAATTCATTAAATGAAATGAGCGCTCCGAGGGGCTCTCGCCCAGGGTATAATTCAATGTCGAACCGCCACTGCTCATCGATATACTGTTTTTAATTAAAAAAAGAATTATTAGTAATTATTACGTGGTTTTCTAGAAAGAAGGAGGTGACTTTTGCCTTCAGATATCTTCAGATATAAATGCTCTGGATACTGTTTTGTGGAGAGTTATAACAACTTGTATCTAAAAGTCACCAATTGCCGTGCAAGGAACACATGCTAAGGGTACGCAGGCATGCTAATGCTGTAACCTTTAGAAAAGGACTAGACTGGAAACACTGTTCCCCTTCAAATGTCTCATGTATCACTGCTGATTCAGGGTCATATTGGGCACTGAAGTACATAACATCTTACTTTAAGAGAGCCTGCACTTTGACTTTAACGACCATGGTCATGAGATTCTACAACAGCAGCGTCTAGCACACTGTTTGAAATGGGTTGAAATGCTTCGATTAATTGGTTTTCTATTTGTGCTGTAAGCAAGCGGTGGTATGTATATTATAAAAACACTGGTATTATTAGGCTAAATGGAAATATTGTATGTGATGATCGGTGGATTGCAGAGATGGGAACAAATGCATTAAAAATAAAATTCTAGATAGTAGGCCTAATGTTTGGCTCATTGTCTCAATCGTTCTTCTTTTTGACGCATCCCTTATAAATGTTTTATTTCGACAATACTTTCATGATTATCATTACCGACACGTGTGTTTTGAATGAGAAAACACCAACATGAGATGTTTCAGAGCGTGAACACTGCTCTGGAGGACTGATGGGGTCTGTGCTGTGTGTGTGTGTGTGTGTGTGTGTGTGTGTGTGTGTGTGTTTGTGTATATCAAGGGCATATATTTGGCATGGACGGAGGTGACGTGTCCCCA
>OMLJ01122292.1:0-13125 GCA_900302595.1 Gadiculus argenteus | reverse complement strand
AACCTCAGAGGCACCGCAAAAGCAGAAAAGTTACTGAAAAAAGGTTTAAAAAAAGAGAAAGAGTTTATTTTTGTTTTACTACTTCATTATCGATCCATTTTCACAGCATTCCAAATCCTTTGGCGTAAGTGATAGCTTTGAGAAGTCTTTCTTTGAGTTTTTCCTTGGAGGAATATTCCGGAAGCAGCAGCGCATTGAAGCAGGTGTGCGACGTCGGCAGGCTGAAAGAAAGAGCAGGAAAGTAGGTACTAATGGTGCGTTTTATTTACCTCGGATCTCGGATGTCCGAGGAAATTGCCTAGCAACACGCTGGAACACGCCCCTTTTCCTCAGATCTCGGAACCCTTTCTCGGTTGAACTCACAGGAGACCGAGCATAATAAAACGCTTGAAGTGTAGAAGTGACGTCACAGCCGAGATCCGAGACGAGATCCGAGGTAAATAAAACGCACCATTATGGTGTGTTCGAGATGCATCGTACACCAACAGCAGAGTTGCAAAGTTGGAAATCTCCTAGCTTTCTTGTGACATTTCACAGAGGCACGCCCCCTTTTAACCCGTTCCACTCGGGATTCTGAGAGTCCAGCGAGTTCAGAGAGGATAACTGTACAACTCAACAAACAAAGATAGCTACGCCCATAATGAGATGTAATTTCTTTGTATTTGTACCATGTTGGTCGTTGTAATGTCGACTTCAAATGCTCTTACACACAATTACATACAATTGCTGCTTTAATCCGGTCACCAATTTATGCATTGCATGGTCTTGCTGTGCGTGCAATACAATGTAAAGTTGTGTTGTTTGTTTTCAAGCTGGCTAATGTAGCTAACAATAACTAGCCAATAACTCACAAAGACAAACGGGAACGCCATAAGCGCTACAAGCCAGGAAAGTACAACTTGTGTGTGTGGTGTACAATGCATCTCAAACACACCATAAGCGTCACCATGCAAAATATTGTATAAGTATACATAGCAAAGTTGATGCTAGTGTGGTAAATACATATATTTTTAACTGCAACATGGGACAAAAAACATTAACAAGGTACTTTACCGATCTGTGTCAGAGCCGTTCTTGGCGATTATCATTTTTAATTTTCCGAGGCCACCAACTGGCGCTCGGTCGGACCCGGTTGTGAACTGGAGGAACTGCCTCTTCTGGTCCTCTCCAAAAGAATGAATCGTCTCCCAGAAGTCCCTGTCAGCACACAACAAGGACAACTTTAACCAGCTCAAAGATTTTAGAATAATTGTTAATGTTGTAGATAACATAATCTTAAAAGTAGTTATTTAAAGTGTGATAAAAATACTCAATCTAAATTGACTGTTACACAGGCTTTATGTAATGTAGCTTGGCGCAGATGGTGCAGAGCCAAACTACATTATATAGCATGAAGCTATCTAATATTATGAGGAGGCATGTTAAATGGTACAGAGCAAACTTACATGGGATGTAGAGCTAGGGAACACATGGTACAGAGCTAGGGAAGATGCTACGAAAAAGGCGACTTACTTTATAACTTGACAGTCTTTACTATAACCGCCGTCGTAGTCTGTTGTTTCTTCAAGAGCTTTAAAGTCCAGATTCTGTTTTAAAATACATAAATTACAATACACATTTTTACAATGATCCAAAGTCAAAAGACACACAGATAACAACTAGGACGTGATGTAAGAGTTCGCACCCTGCTTCCACAGATGAGCAGCTCCACCTCCTCTGGTCTGAATAAATACTTGAGTGGAGATTCGTTGGTGACCATGAGGAAACCTTTCTTAAAGGCCTTGAATTGTCTCTCCACACTCTTGTTCAGGATGTAATCCGTGTACATATCCACAAACTCCTGCAAATGAAAGAAGTAACAATTACAGACCAATCTTATTATTTGTCTAACATTGATCCTTTGCTCAGAACTCTGTACTATATAGCCGAAATGTTAACCCATAGTAAATTGACTGCATTTATATAGTGCTTATATCCAAAGCGCTTTACAATATTGCCTAACTTTTACCCATTCATGCACACATTCACACACCGACGCCGGTGTCAACCATACAAGGCTACAGCCAGCTCGTCGGGACCAGTTAGGGTTAGGTGCCTTGCTCAGATAAACCTCAACACTCTAGCTAGGAGGAGCTGGGGATCGAATTAGCAACCTTGTGGTTACCAGCCAACCCGCTCTACCTCCTGAGCTACTGCCGCCTCACTCACTGCAGACTTGCAGTTGGCGTCTTTGCTCAGACACATGTTATTACGGAGCAGGTAGGGGTTTGGGATCATCATGCTCAAGGATGCACTACCGGTACACTGTGGTCATTGGGCATCAAACCCATGACCCTATTGACGTGGATCACCCTAACCACTGTCCTAGACTATCCTGCCCCCTTGTTTCACACGCACACATGTATCTGTACTAGATTTTCCTGTACCTGTTTATTGTGGTTGGTGACAGGGATACCGTCGCCTTGCTCCTTCAGGTCGTGGGTGATCGGGTTTCCAAACAGGTCGGTTCCGGAGATCTGGAAGCTGGTCACTATGTCCTCCTCCACATTTCCAGAATAATCCAGGAGTTGCTTCAGACTCTGGTAGAGGACCTGCAATCGGAGACGTATCACATACAGTATAAGAGCTATTAATAGGAGGTAACACATCGTAACTTACGCCACCAGCGACACATCCAACAACACTAATACTCTGATGTGTACTTTCATGGTTACTCAAGGGACGTTTTAAACTTTAAGTTGAATAAATTAGACACAGTTGCCTCATGAATACGCCTAAAACTTGGCTAACTAATCAAATACCAAGGAAGTAAGACAACTCAATAAAACCTTCAACTGACAAAATAACTAGGAAGCTGTAACTGATACAGCCTATAGATATAACATGGCACATACAGTATATCTAGGCGCAGCAGTTCACACACATTTAGAAACAATAAAATGTAATGTGTGTCAAAGTATAAAAGCAGGAGTGTCACATTTCTGAATAAGGTAAAATAATACCTCGACATCCCATCTTGTTATCGCTGCTTACAACCAAGATTGACACATATCACACACAGCACAACTGAACTCAAGACTGTTGATTAACTTTTGGGAATGTTACTGAACTGGGTGGGAATCTGCTAGGTCTGGGAAGGTGCCCTTCTTCCCCATGAGCTTCCTGTAGACCACCATGGGGAAATGGACGTCCAGGATGCAGTTGTTGTAGATGGCGAGGCCCAGCACGATGCCAATAAGGCTGTACTGCGCTTCGTTCTCCAACGAAGACGAATTAAACCAAAACAACCGTGTCTCCTGGTCATATGTGAACATTCCTGTTTGGGAAATAACAAAAAAACAACAATGAATAGGATAAAACTATAAAAATAGAGCCATTAAGTAATTTAGATGATGCTTTTAGTGATTTATAGTTATTAATTATATATGTGGCATTAGGACCAGACAGTGGGTTTTGAACCCTAAACCTTTCAGCTGGGAGCCAGAGATGGAACAAAAGGAAAAAATAGAGACACATGAAAAAACTAGGAGATCATGTCATACCGATGTCAGGGTTGAAGATTTCCTCCAAGACCAACTGAAAGAACTCCTTAGAAACGCCTCCTTCGTCCACCCCTTGCTCGCCTTCAAACTCCACAAAAAGCTGCTTCTTCAGGTCCGACGGGTTCTCCATAGAAATCATCTCCAACTGAAAAGTAAAGATAGTAGAGAAAGAAATGAAGAAATTCGACAGGGGGGGGAGGCGGGTTCCCTCCTTTATGGACCATGACCCAATTTGACGTCTCAAAAACAACATCAATGTCCCAGTCAATGTATGGTCCACAGTAGAAGATTTGCATGCATCAAATGATCAGACAATCTATAAAGACGGAAATGTGGAGGGGACCTCGTCTCCCGAGGTTGGTAACCACTACGTTATAAAGGCAAAAGGTTACGAGACCATTTGATCCGAGACATCAGAAAACACCTACCCTCACGAGGGCGTCATCGATGATGTGTTCCCGGCGCACTTTGAGCTTGAGGTAGGGGTTGGGCTGCTGTCCCTGCGCCATGCTGTACAGTGCGGTGATGCGGCGCTCGCTGTACATGCGGATCCGGTTGTCGTAGTACAGGCCCTGGCTCTTGGTGACGGCGTTGAGGATGAACGGGCAGCTCTGGAACGAGAACTTGCTGTCGGCGTCCACCTTGTAGAAGGTGAAGTCCTTGTCCATCTCCACCACCTCGTTGACCGACTCATTGACAAAGTCCTCGAAGGGCACCACGGGCCTCCGCACGTCCACTGTCCGCACGCCCAGCTCCCGCTCCAGCAGGTCCACGCGGGGGCCCCGCCGGTAGAGCCGCTCCTCGCCCAGCAGCTCCTGCAGGGTGATCTCGTCGTCGTCCGAGTCCGAGTCGTCCTCGTCCTCGTTGTGGTCCACGTCGAGGTCCCCGCTCAGGATGCTGGCGTAGAACACCAGCTTCAGACACTTGGTGGCCGCCACCACCGTCTCGTCGTCGTTCACCAGCGTCTCTGCGTCGTACTCGTTGCTGATGATGGTGAAGGTGATGAGCTGCTGGAAGGTCTCCATCAGACGGCGGATGCGGCCGGCGCCTGAGCGCGACCACACCCGGGTGAGCCGGGCGTGGGCCTCCACGGGCAGTTTGCACACCGCCTTGCAGAAGAGCGGCAGCGCCGTCTCCAGGTACTCGGGGCTGTGCAGGTTGGTGTTCTCCATCACCAGCACAAAGATGTTCAGGTAGTCCCGGTTGGTGTGGTACATGTCCAGGTACTCCAGGTCCAGCTCCAGGTTGGGGCACAGGTAGACAAGTGCGTTGACCAGGGATGCCTCGATCTGCTCGTGGGCCTGGAGCCGGTCGTACACGCGCCGCACCCCCTCCACGTCCAACGTCAGGTCGTCGCCGGAGCCCAGAGACGAGGAAGCCGTTTCCTCTGTGGAAGCAGGAGATGCGGCAGCAGCAGCAGCAGCAGCGGCCCCTCCGGTGTCGTCCACCGGGGGCGCTGTTGTCTCCCCCTTTATGTCAGCATCAACCCCAGCAGCGGCAGCAGCAGCAGAAGCAGAGCAGGTTGGGGTTTTCCTGAAGCTCTGAGTGAGAGCTTCGGCGCTGCTGAAGACCCGGCCGATGACGCGGATCAAGGCAGAGTAGTCTCCTTCCTCCTCGCAGAAGCCCAGGATCACACTCACACTGTCCTCTGTGAGGAAGTACACGTCTGTACGGACACAGAAAATGATGGGTTTGGGTTAGATCAAATAAGGCATCCATCCCCAGACAAAGAGGAGAACCCATATAGGTACTCAAAATAGATTATAAATACATCAGTAGCAACACTGGCTTGCCTTATACTTAGATAGACTAACTAAGTTAGCATATCATAATTAGGCCAGCTGTCAGGTCAACGGCCCGGTTTATGTATAGGCTGTACCCCCCGCTGGGGGGGGGGGGAAGTACAGCCTCTAAACACCACTTGTTATAGAGAGCAAAGTAAACACTATTGTGGAGATCAGTTTTAAAGACGCTTCTGTGATAGAGTGTGAGTGTTTAGAGGTAAAAGAGTGTGTAAAAACAACCAAAGGAAGGATCATGAAGTGATCGGTTTAGCTGATTCAGGGTTTTGATTCACAACAGCAGGGGTTCTTTGAGGACACCTATATTATCACTAGAAGGTTGTATCTGTATTGTGGTCAATTAGTATTATTAGTGGCCAGTATGTTATAGACCATCACAAGCATTAGCGAAACCATCACAGTCACATTCATAAGAAATGTCAACGCAAGCGGTCGGACAGGTCTACAACCTGTAGGCATCCTTGGGCAAGATGCTTTAACGGTCGACCCCTACCTGCTCCTGAATGCCATGTATCTGAGGTCAATGCAAGTCTTTTTGGAGAAAAATTACTTAAGAAATACTGCATTGATAGAAGTAGTAAATAATAATTATAACAAGTCCACCACAGAAATATAGGCATTACCAATCCGGAATGATAATAATAATACCCAAACCCTAGAATAACAATAGGTGCCCATAGATACTCTGAAGACCTAATAATAGTAACCGGAATCTCTCCACACCTGAAAAGGCTTCCTTGGTAGGGAACAGGTCTTCGCTCGTCATCCGGTTGAACTCCGGTCGGAACCCGTTGGTGCTGGTCTCGGGCTGGTCTGGGTCCAGGTCCTTCTTCTGCGGTCCGCAGAGTTTTGCATTGACCTTGTACAGTTCCAGGGCCTTGACGGCCGCCGAGTTCTTGTCCACGGGCCGGAAGTGTTGGCAGGAGGCACAGAACTCATTGGTGCAGTCCTCATTTCCACAGCCGTCTGTCAGCTGGCGAAAGTATCGCTCAATCAGATGCTTCGCCGTCGCCTTCTTCCTGCGACGGGAAGACACATTCAAAAAGATAAGTTGTTGGATTATCTACAAAATGTACTATTGAGGTTAGTACCGTTAGTAAGGAATAACGTTTTAATGGGAAATGTAATGGGCCACACATGTATATGAATAAGGAAGGATAAGGTTAACTTCCATTTATCGCATCTATAGATCTATTGACACATTGCCTTCAGCCAAAAGGGTAGGAATGTGTAGTCACTGGGTGTTGAAAGGTTCTGGGTACGATCCCCAACGTCCACTGCCTAACCTGTAGACATCTAGCCAGTGGCTGGTGTCAGTTAGGCCCATATCTAAATAATCTTTTCAATAAAGCGTTTGAATGCCATACAATAGTCTATTGACTTGTATATCTGGTATAACATTTGTTGTCATCATTTGTGGATAATTGTGTGATCATTGACAATAATGTATTTCCACTGGGAGGACCAAAACAATGACCTAGAGTAATTTGGACTTACATTGATCTGGGATAAGACACTCCTGATGTTGTCTTACTGGAAACTGTCCTGAAAGAAAGACCAAACAAAAATATGAATGCATAGGGTCCACTTAGAGGCACAGGGAATCGTGTTCTTCGGCCATACAACTCTTCTCACGATTGCATAGAGTCGCAAGTGAAAGCGCGACATCGTGAAAACAACAATGCATTGATTCATGGTATGCTTCTCTACTCCTAGATAGAGGTGGTCCTAGATAACGAAAGCAACATTTCCGTATAATCCGCAGATGTATTAAATCCACACACTGTCCGTACTCGATCCACAATAACAAGTGATGTTGCAACTCGAGCAGGGGGGCCAGCTGACATGTCAACAGACCACCATACCTCCACCACCGTACCTCCACGGTGTTCTACCCTGTTAGAACCAACCATAGAACACCATCAGGTACAAACGCGGTTCATAGAATCACTCACATCATCACACGATACTCACCGATTATCACAAGTGTATCAGGGGTCGTCCCCTGGCTGGCCGTACTGCTCTGTGACTGTGCAAAATCACGTCTTCTGACTGCCAGCGGTCGCCGACGGATCATCGATCACAATAAATGATCTTTTATGTTCTGCTTGATGAGCTCGAGGTGTTTGCTGCGGGTCTACCCGGCGGGAAACGGATGGTTAAATCATGTTACAAGAACACGTGAAACATTGTTGCAGATGAAATAATTTCCAACGCCTCACTGTAAACATAGCGAGGTGTCCCAGCATGCACCGCGGGGCTGTCAGACTACCGACTCCCACACCCATTCCCCACAGCCTCCCCCTTCCTCCGCCTCCCCTCTCCCCTCTCCCCCTCCACTACAGGGGAGGGGGGATAAATTTAGGTTATTACACAGGTAGTGGTTCAGTACGGCTGGATATTTTTACGAGTCTGACGTATTTTACAAAGACAAGTAAAAATATATACAAAAAATATCCGCTTCGCGTCGGACGGTTCACGCCTCCGCGTCGTCCAATTATTTCTGATAATGGACACCTCGTCTGGATATTATCCCTTACATAATATATAGGTAGTCCTATGCGCATATACAAATAAACTTGTACGTATTTTTCCGTTTAGATTCGGTGAATTTCAATGATCCGTTGCCAATGCAACGGATCTCAGGTTATAAACAATGACACATCTTCTTGAAATATAATTTTATATTAAAATGAAAAAAGTCTCAGGATATCTCGGGTTATAAACAATGGCACATCTTCTTGAAATATAATTTTATATTAAAATGAAAAAAATAAATGTTTCGAGGAAAATGCCAATAAAACAATAAATAATACGATATAAACAATACATCCTTATTGTATCAATGGGAAACATAGGGGCAGAATAGTCTATAGTAGTAACCCTATTTTGGATGAAAGTGTGTGCTAAATGAATAGACAGTAAACCACAAACAGGAAGCATGTATGAGTATGTGAGTACATCGAGTTACACCACAGCGCACCGTGCTCATAGACATGCATGCTTGTGCTGTCATCAACTAGTCCATAAAACATTTTCTGGCCCTGTTGTTCTTGACCTCTGACCCCGTCTGTCCCTACAGTCACGACGGAGGGTGGAGGAGGTTGTGGTGGTGAGGGGTGGGGGTTGTGTAGACAGTGGAATGGGGTTGTTAAGTCTGCCTTCTGCGGCCCTCACCCTGAACGACACGACCCAGCATCGTCAAGGCCTCTAGTAGGCTACACACTCTAACGTTCAAGCACACAGCGCAAATGGAAGCTGAACTCTCCGGCGTCCTTCTCTTCAAGCAGTGGGCATGTTCAATCCCACATGGACTCACTCATCTGGTCCATTTCAATTGATCAGCTGAACAAATTAGTGCCTCTGCAATGTGGTTCAGTTACCACCTGCGTTGTGGAAGCGCACCTTGACTAACACCCGAGTGGAACAGAAGCAACAACGCTTTACGTGTGGGCTGTAGGCTTGCGTGTGGAGGCCTCCACACACCATGAGCTGGTGGTAGTGAGGCGGCAGACCCAGTGAAGGTTCCACCGCTGGTGTGCACATGGTTGAAATGGTAGAAAAGAGCCTGGCTTCGTGATGGTGTCATTCTTAGAATATCCCATCTAGGTTTAGATTGAGTCCGTCAGCAGATGCCTTTTATCCAAAATGACCTAAAAGTGAGGCTGAGAACAATAAAGGCATTCTATAAAAATGTATTATACAGTATTAGCGTAGTAATAAAAAGAATTCTTAGTTATAGCACTGTCTAGTTAAAAAATCCTAGTATTCCTATTAGTTTAAAAACTCATTCATATGAGTGCAGACTGCAGAGCAGACATAGGAATGAGATACAGAAGGTTAGTCGTTAGTTGACTAACCTAAGTGTGTGTGTGTGTGTGTGTGTGTGTGTGTGTGTGTGTGTGTGTGTGTGTGTGTGTGTGTGTGTGTGTGTGTGTGTGTGTGTGTGTGTGTGTGTGTGTCTGTGTGTAATCTTTCTGTGGGTGTTATATCTCAGTGTGTGTTCTATTCAATGTGTCTGTGTGTAATAAGTGTGTGTTATATTTCGGTTCGTGTAATATATCAGGGTGTGTTATATCTCAGTGCGTGTTATATTTTTTGAGTGTGTCTGTGGGTAATATAAGTGTGTGTTATATTTCAGTGTGTGTAATATATCAGTGTGTGTACTATCTCAGTCTGTGTTATATTTCAGTGTGTGTAATATTTCAGTGTGTACTATATCAGTGTGTGTTATATCTCCATGTGTGTTATATTTCAGTGTGTGTAATATTTCAGTGTGTAATATTTCAGTGTGTGTTATATCTCAGTGTGTGTAATATCTCAGTGTGTCTGTGGCTAGTCTTTCAGTGTGTAATGTCAGTGTCTGTGGCTCATGTTTAACGTGTGCCTGTGTGTCTGTGTGCAAACTGCAGGTGTTCATCAAGTCAGTATTCAACTGAACCTCGAGACCCTGTTCCAGTTCAGCCACCTGGTCCTCACCTTCAAGGTACTGGAGGAAGAACGTCATTGAGCTTCCGATTCTCTAGCCCGTGAGCGGTGGCGAAGCTAGACCCTTTTTGGGTGAAAAAAACTTGCCTTAGCCCACCCTATCATTTCGTCCTTTCGTCCTATTTTTGTAGCTTGAAATACATATAGGGTATTACACAGGTTTAGTACAGCTGGATATTTTTACGAGCTTGACGTACTTTGTCGAGTCCGCAGGACGAGACAAAATACAACGACTTTTATTATACAACAAATAAATCAAGGAAAGTTTTCCACCATTTATTCTTCCACGTTTTAACTGTCGTTTCACCGTGCACTGACCACAGCTGTTCAATCAGTTGTTGAGCCGTGTAATATCGCTGTATATTTGCACTCTAAAAACCCATATTTGCACTCGATATCTCACACATTGTGTAATAAATATAGGTTATTACACAGGCGGTCGTTTAGTACGGCTGGATATTTTATTTTTATTTTTTATTTTATTTATTTTTATTTACTCGTCTTTGTATTTTGTCTCGTCCTGCAGACTCGACAAAATACGTCAGACTCGTAAAAATATCCAGCCGTACTAAACGACTAACTGTGTAATAATGTATTTATTATACGACAAAATAAATGAAGGAAATAATTCGTTTTCCACCATGTATTCTGCCGCGTTTAACGTCGTTTGACTGCACGCTGATGCAGCTGTGCTATCAGTTGTTGAGCCGTGTAATATCGTCCTTTATTTGCACTCTAAAAACCCATATTTGCACTCGATATCTCGCACGTCGTGTAATAAAAGTCATATTATTGTCGTCAGCGCAAACAACAGTTAAATGCGGCAGAATAAATGGTGGAAAACTCATTCTTTCCTTGATTTATTTGTCGTATAATAAATTATTTATTACACAGGTAGTCGTTTAGTACTGCTGTATATTTTTACGAGTCTGACGTATTTTGTCGAGTCTGCAGTACGAGAAAATATACGTCAGACTCGTAAAAATATACCGTCGTACTGAACGACTACCTGTGTAATAACCTATATTTACGTTATACCCTCCTCCCCCCCCCTCCCCTCCTCCCTTGGCGATCGCGAGACCAATACAAAACTGATTTTCATGTGGGTTTTTTTGCTGAAAAGGTCATACATGGCACATGCATACATGTGTACATACTATGATACAGGAAACATGTTTTTTTTTGTTTTTTTTTTACATTTAATGTTAAATCTTACTTGTGAAAAGTAATCCTCCGGGCCCTGCTTGCGATGGTCCGTCGGTTTGAGCAGGAATAGGCTGCACAGTGCTCTGACATCCTGTCTGTTCTTCTGCCACGCAACAAGAGTATGACCGGTCCAAGATGGCGGCCGCATTTCCTGCGTTCAGCAAGCCAATGCGGCGTCTACTCTTTATGTCTATGGCTGAACCCACCCAAAAGTCAGAACCTAGACTCGCCCGTGAGTGTGTGCGTGCTGCGTGTCTCACCGAGGCGGCCGTGTCACCTGCAGAGCTTCCGCCCGGCTGCCATGCTGGTGGAGCGCTCCAAGGACTTCGGCAGGACGTGGAAGGTGTTCCGCTACTACGCCGAGGACTGCGCCGCCCACTTCCCCTGGGTCTCCGCGGAGCCGTCCGACAGTGTGGACGACGTGGTCTGTGACAGCAGATACTCGGGCTCACAGCCGTCCACCGACGGAGAGGTATGGGATGGGCCACGCACACACTCACTCATACGTGACAGGGACGCTACATACATTGCATGGATGATACATACATTACATGGCCATTACATTACATTAGGGCTGTCAGTTAAACACGTAATTAACGGTGTTTAACGCAAAGAAATTAAATAAATAACGGCGTCAATTTTTTTTATTGCGAGATTAACGTTATTTTTATTTTGGGAAAAAAAGAAAAAAACGTTTACCCTGAAAGACTCCTCCAAGTGAGAATGTTAGTGTGAAATTGAACACTACAGTATATGCCAATGTTGTTTCAAAAAAAAAAAAAAAACATTTGCAAAAAATGCAAGCCGATCCACTTTTCCATGTTGATATGAGCATAAAAAAAAGAAAAATTGGGACAAAAATAAATCAAGGGACATTTAGAGTAGATAAAGTTGTGTGATTAATTGCGATTAATCGCGAGTTAACTATGACATTAATGCGATTAGTCACGATTCACTATTTTAATCGTTTGACAGCGTTAATAGATACGTTACATGGCCATTACATACATTAAAAACATTACATTACATGGACGTTACATGCATTACATGGACATTACATACATAAAACACATTACATGAACATAACATACATTACATGGCCATTACATACATTACACACATTATGTTACATAAAATAGATACATTACATGGACATTACATACATTACATGGACCAAGAAAACATACAAAAGGGATGTTAGATCAATTTCTCTCTTTGTTTGTCTCTACAGGTGGTTTTAAAAGCTCTGGATCCTATATTTGATATTGAAGACCCGTATGCACCCAACATTCAAGGTTTGAATACTTTTCATTCCCGGCTGGACAGACTGGCAAAACTGTTTCCACATATTATGTTTTATTGTGTATATTTGATGTTTAGAAGGAATATACAACAATGATAGTAGACTCATCCACAAAATAAAATAAATATCAAATACACAAAATAACTAAAATATTCATCAGAAATGTTCCTCAAATGCGTTTTTCATCACAAACAACATTTCCCACAATGCACAGAGCTGATCACCTTGACGAACATCCGGGTTAACCTCACCCGCCTGTTCACGCTGGGCGACACCCTGCTGGGACGCCGGCGGAGGAATCCCCAGGACAAATACTACTACGCCCTGTATGACATGGTGGTGCGGGGCAGCTGCTTCTGCAACGGCCACGCCAGCATGTGCATGCCTGTGGACGCCAGCCGAGGAGACGCCTTCAACGAGCCCGGCATGGTAGGGCCACTCCAACCGTTAAAGGGACATTCCACCGATTTTCACATTCATCTGTATTGAAAGTCGGTCATATTTGTAGTGGAAATGTCACATACATTTCTATTTTGGTGCCTTTTTGTCCAAGAAGAGTGGGTGCTTGTAGTCTCACCAGAGCCTGAACTCTAACACTTCCTTCTTTAAATGATGTCAAAATCGTCATATGACATCATTTAAAGAAGGAAGTGTTAGAGGTAAATACAGATATCTCCCATCTCTGGGGAAAATGAGGGAATGATGCACGATGATTAAAAAAATATGACCTGGTTTCTAGTAATACAAAGCTTAATGCAAATAGGTGGAGTGTCCCTTTAAGAGG
>OMLJ01122287.1:2858-15102 GCA_900302595.1 Gadiculus argenteus | reverse complement strand
TACTTTCCGAAGCGGCTGGAGTTGTCGTTGCGAATGGTCTTAGCGTTGCCAAAAGCTGTGAGACGAAAAAGATACACACACACACACGAACACAAAGACACACAAAGACACACAAAGACACACACACACACACACACACACACACACACACACACACACACACACACACACACACACACACACACACACACACACACACACACAAAGAAATGAAGGAGCACTTCTTTTAAATTAAAAACAGTATGTGCATATACTGTAACTGTGTAGGCAAGGCAAGGCAACTTTATTTATATAGCAGTTTTCATACACAAGGCAGACTCGAAGTGCATCACATAGAAACATTGGCATACAATAAAATAATAGATAAAAGAAAACATAGGAAAAGTTAAAAAAGCATTTTAGAAATTGCAATGTATTTAAGATTTAGCAGAAAGCTAAAGCAAACATAAAAGTCTTCAGTCTTGTTTTAAAAGTGGTCAGAGTTTGGCCAAGTCTTAAATCCTCAGGGAGTTTATTCCAGCTATTTGTTGCATTGTAACTAAATCCTGCTTTCCCATGTTTCGTCTTTACTCTGGGGATAATTAACAGATTGGTCTCAGAAGATCTTAGTGGTCTAGAAGGATTATGTAGTGGAAGGCCAAACAGTTTGGCCCTAAACCATGTATTTATAGGTTAGCAACATGATTTTAAAATCAATTCTCTGACATACATGAAGCCAATGTAACAATTTAAGAATTGGTGTAATATGTTCAAAGCAGCAGCATTCTGATCAAGTTGTAGTTGCCTCAGTGGTTTTTTTGGGAGACCTGTAAGGAGCAACGTCATTACACGGCGACTTGCCATAACGAAAAAATAACTATTTTCACAATTTCTTTGTTACCAGCATTCGTAGTGTTGATCAGCAGAGAAGTAGTCCACCAAAGACGTTGACGTCGCTTAGCAACCCGAGTACGCTAGGGTTGATAAGTTACCGGACTACTTGCGGAGTGATACGAGAGACGTGACTTTCCTTAGCAGTGGTCATTATTGAAAAATAATTCACCACCGGAAGTCGGGAAGGCCCATGCAAGTGAACGGAGCGTTCCACAGTGTCGAGAAGAGGCGTGTAATAAATATGATATCTGGTATGGTGTGTGCTCAGACCTTCTAGGATGGGCGTTGCCTCCAGGACCTGCTGCTCTATCCAGGAGTGTTGTCCGCTGATGGCGGCCAGGAACTGGAGGATCAGCTTGGTGCTCTCTGTTTTCCCAGCCCCCGACTCCCCGCTGTCCCCACGGATCATATAGAATACACAGAAAGAGATACGCTGCCATTATGTTCATCATGACAAACTTCACAACAATACAAATGGAGATATACGTCATGATAATACCAATTAAGACATATGTTGAGAGAATAAACATTAAGGCATACGATAATATATATTAAGTCACAAGAATACATATATATATATATATGTATTCTTGTGACATCTTTGTATTTTGTACTTTGTATAAAATACGTCAGACTCGTAAAAATATCCAGCCGTACTAAATGACTAACTGTGTAATAAATTATTTATTATACGACAAAATAAATCAAGGAAAGAATGAGTTTTCCACCATTTATTCTGCAAATTGCGTTTAACTGTCGTTTGACCACGCGCGGACGCAGCTGTGCAATCAGTTGTTGACCCGTGTAATATCGCCCTATATTTGCACTCTAAAAACCCATATTTGCACTCGATATCCTGCACGTCGTGTAATAATGAGACATGATGTCATGATTATATACATTAGGACGTATGTCACGATAATATACATTAAGGCCTTTGCCGTGAGAATACACATTATTAATATCAATATGATTCATAATTAGTATCAATACCTTAACACACACACACACCTTATAATGCAGCACTGGTCCTTTTTGTTGCGTTGCATGTTGAAGTAGCAGTTGTCAGCGATGGCGAAGATGTGCGGTGGCAGCTCGCCGATCTTCTTGTTGGTGTACAGGCGGATCTGGTCGGGGGTGTAGATGGGCAGCAGCTGGTAGGGGTTGACCGCCACCAGGATGGAGCCAGTAAACGTCTACAGCGGGAATAAAGGAACACACAAACATGGTGAAAAACTAAGAGGCCACTTTTTATTTTCCGATGATAAGCCACATAAATCAAAGTCCAGAGTAGGGCTGTGTGATTAATTGAATTTTAATTGCAATTTTATTCAATTATTGGGTCAAACAATCTCCAAACTAAAATAATTGAGTTGAAACAATTATGTTAGCATTTATGTTTTTTGTCACACTGCGCTCCCGCCACACAAAAAAACGAGACTATGTAATATGCTGCAGAGCCCAAAATCTCTCCGGCTTTGTTATAACACACACACGCTCACCAACACACGCAAACAAACATGCAAACATCCCCCCGGTCACAAGACGTCTGTCGTGGTCGCAAGACGCTCATCATCTGTGCTGAATTATTCAAACGATTATTTTTTAGAAAAATATGATGCATTTAGCATCATATTTTTCTAAAAAATAATCGTTTGAATAATCATGATTTCAATATTGACCAAAATAATCGGGATTATGATTTTCTCCATAATCGAGCAGCCCTAGAGTTAGTTTGATGGAGTGTCAAACTTTTCACCTATATTAGTAGAATATCGCTCTCAGAGATTGTTAGAAGTCATGAGTCCAGCACTAGCATTTCACTAGAATTTCGCCTTCCTCCGACCACATGATTAAAACGATGGGCTTTTAAACTTTGCCGTGGAAGAATTGATGAAAGATTGTTTCCATGTTAGTTTTTTTTATTCTTTACTCGTTTATTGACGGTAATCATTTCAGTGGACCCTTGAAGATAGAGGCTGGAAGAACAGTTTAGCTTGATGTGTTGCACTTCTGAGCACAGTGAAAATGGATAAAAGGTCAGACTGAATGGAGGAAAAGAGCCGGAGAGTGATGTGAATCGATCAGGGATTTGATTAGCGATGGCGGCAGAGCTTAGAAGACGCGAGCCTCTGTAGTTTGTACTCACCCGTCCACCACAGTTAGTCTACATAAAGGGAGAGTAGGGAGGGAAAAGGAAAGGCAGTGGACAATCATCTTAAAAGAAAATCCTCGGGAGTAGCAAACAATTCTCCACATATGCCGCGTACCGACCAGGCGTACTTTTCCCGCTTTTTGTGGGTGCGGTTTGGCGAGAGGATCCGCCCAGGATCCACCCCTCAGGGACTCTTACAGCGGCTCAGAAAGTCCTCCAGCAGAGGTGGTACTTTTCTGAGCCGCTCGTAGCTCGTCGACGATCCGTCGATAAGCCTCTCGGACTTCCCTGTGGTGCGTACGCGACGACAAGGGGAGCTAATGCGTGGGCGTAGCCAAAAAAGAAAGCCTGGGACTGAAAAAGTCCTGATCGGTACGCGGCTATACTGTCACAAGCATTGGACGTTGGTCTACTGTAAAAGAGTACTTTTGGTGTCTCCATGATAATACGAAAGAATTCAAGCTACATTCCTCTATAGCTATGATAATTGCTTCACTTTAACTGTTAAACCGAAGAGAGGCCCTCGACACCTGGCTGCGAGGTCAAAACAACTCACGTAGATGACGTGTTCATGGTAGCGGATGAGCAGGTTCCGGAGAATTCCAGCTTCGTTGAGGTCTCCGAGCCGGATCATGTCCTCCACCCCGTGGATGGAGGTGGGGTGCATAGGCTTGAAGTTGGCTGCATTCTGTGGAGAGATCCAGTGTTCCTGCATGGGGGGAGTAGGGAGAGGGGGAGGTGGGGTTGGAGTGTGTGTCATAAACACAAATTAAAGTGTGTAAAAAGGCTGTTCTGGAATTGACCCCCAGACACCAATTGTGTGGCCACATACTCTACATTTGTATGCAGTGTATGGGGCCAAAGTGTTATAGCTGACTCATTTAATCACACTATGTATCTGCAAGGTTACAGAGTACCTGTAAGTGAAAAAACGTAGTTCACAGAAGAGAAACTCGAAGAACAATTGCCAAACAAGTTGGCATTATACCATTCCCATTTTTTCTTTTCTGTTTCGATCCTGCACACACACATTTATTTTTTATCAAAGAAAGGACCAAAGCGGGATTAGCATTAAAAACCCACCGGAACCGCAATCGCGCAATGTGACCAGAGGTGGTGCTGTTTACGTGATTTTGATTTCAGCATGGGGTTACTCTTAAACACGGTGCGGTTTGAGCTAACGCAGTCGGCAGATGTCTGGTTCTGTCGGGGACTCACGCTGTTCTCGTCGTCCAGGACCTGGGTCTGTCCCGAGTCGCACAGTTTGACCACGGCTCCCACCGGGACATCAAACTCCCGACCCGTCTTCAGGTCCAACCACACGTAGTCCCCCTGTGGAGTCAGACACCAACCACCGCCAGTCAGCTCAGCACACTACTACTAACACTTCATGTGAGGAAACCCATTTACCATAACCTCATTCAGTTGGTAGTTCTACAATTCCTTTAAACGTCTGAAAACCTAGGCTTCTTTTAAACAATTATTTAATGGAAAATGAAATAAGATAATAGTATAGCATAATAGTAGGTAACCAGTGTAAACATTGAATGTGTTACAGTGGTTCCCTTAAAGTTGTGGTTCCCTTAAACCTTGTTTGGCTAGTACCAACACAGTCAACAGGTGGATTTCCACCAATGACGACTAAGCCCCATCGAATGACAGAATGTAACTACCTTTAACCTTAGAGCTTACTACTGTTGCTAAGGACAGCTCCACAACGTGTGGGAGCTTAATGCTGATTGCATGAATCAAGTGTCAATCAATGGGATGCAGGAAGTGTGGTCTGATAGAGTACAGGTCTCAGGATCAGACTGTCTGTCTTCTGTACGCATTACACTCAGCCACGCTGAGGGGTGGGAAGAGCTTCTCCACGTATGACAAACAAAAACTAACTATATTTCCATTGTATTGTACTTTTCATCCCCACATTTATCTTGTGTATAAAACACATTTAGAAATTATCTTTATTTTCAGGGTACGGACAAAGAATATAAAGGGGTAAATCTCTATATAGAGTCTCTATATAGAGGGGCAAATCTCTTTTGTAATAGAAAACATCAAAGGACAGCCGAGGGCCGAGACGTTTCGATCCTCCGTCCAGACCCTGACCTTAAGGCTTTATTACGTTAGGGTTCATTCAGACTGTTGTTGGGACCACATTCATCCTAGTGCCTCATTCAAAGGTTGAACAGCGTAACAACATTTGAACAGGACCGAACACATCTGAACCGAACACAGGTGTTCGGTTCAGTTGACAAACACAACATATTAATTACAAACAACGTGCAATCGTCAAAATTGTACAATCTGCCACTTGCTACGAACACATTATAATAACAATACAAATAATAATGAATTGCATTTAAATGCCACTTTTTCGAAGACATCCACGCTCTATAGTGAGCGTGTCTGTAAAGTACCTGTTGTAAGATGACCATGGTGTCGCCTCTGATTCACCGCAGGGCATCGGAGGTCAGCGTGTGATGGGCGGCTGTGGAGGAAGACGCAGAGAAAGACTTGAAATAGAGCGTGAGACACCGTTATGCAATATAGTAAAACATATGCTTCTGTTGTTCTTCAATTTGTCAACCAGAAAATAGCAGGATTGCATTTCCCTTCTTATGGTGTATACGGTGTATACATATTTTTGGCTAGGATCTGGATTAAGATTCTCTCATTTGGTAAATCGTGGGTTTGAAATGCCCCCACTGTAATGGATGATAGGCCTAATAGATGCAGTAGGCATAGTAGGCATGTAACAATGCATCTGGCCTGGTGCTTTAAAATCAAACAATTCCGACAATAAGTACTAAATAAAACCCTTTTCCCATACTTGATTTTGTAAGGCCAAATGAAAAGGTGATCACACACATCCCCCACTCCCTAAGTCACTCAAACAATGGTTTACATTATCGTTGACAGTCTTCATTGTAATGCAGTGCTATGAAATATACATCCTTCAAACCAATGAGTAGTATGCTACGTTATGCTAGGCTATGGAGAGGGGCTAACCTCAGCCCTTAAAGGCTTAATTGAATTCCCAGGGCTTATCCACCGCTTAAATATGAGCAACTGTTGACCAAGGTTGTTAAATAATGTGCTTCCCCACCACAGTAGTACACACTGTTCTACTGGCAGGTGCTTGTTGGCTTGAAATGAGTCTGGCTCATAGTAGCACAGATCAATCCTGTTACCAGACGAGTGTCTCAACATCCCAACGGTATCTTTAGTACATGTATGAATGATTATTAGTTGGTGTATGTATATGGTTTAAATGCGAGAATTCTAATTCAGCAGAAATATTGTTGGACAAAAATTACTTCACTAATGTGTTAATATTGACAATGTATCTATAAATTGTAACAGACTTGTACAGCTTTAAATGTAATAAGCCTACTGTGGTAATAAGTGAAATGCTGAAATGCCATTTTGTTTCAGTTCTGAATAGAAAATAAGCTTTAAAAAAATACCTAGAATAAGTGCTTAAATGTCCTACGTATTAGTGTTACAATAATAACCTCATCAACAAGGGTTAAACATGCTATCAAATGAATGCAGCCACCTCGATAGTAACGGATAAAAATCAATGAATCGACTGTAGCTTAAACATCATGAAGACTCACTGATCCAATTTCTGAGTGGAATCAAAGAAAGCTACGACTCAGTGGAGCACATATTCTGAGCCAAGTTCCTTGAGTGTCCTCTGCTGCAGTCCGTCCCTACGGCCGCTCACAGCAGGCCACCGCAGAGCCTCTTAAGGGCTGTTTATGGTCCTGCGTTCACGCAACGCAAGGACCACGCAGACGCGTCAATGTAGTAGTGAGCGTTTATGGTTCTGCGTCGGGTTTACGTGAGTCACAGCCCTTGGCGGCTGCGTCGCCTCGACGGAATTTTAGGAGGCGCACGTCAGGCCCTTGCGGTGGATGCAAGGAGGGTCCGCAAGGACGTAAGGGGTCCGTAAGCCCCTTGAACGTGAACGTAGGACCATAAACAGCCCTTTAGCCACAGCCCCAGGGGGCCCAGCGCACACCACTCTCAGTAAAGTGAATGTATGTGCCTCCCCTGTGTCTGCACTGCTTGGGGGCCACTGATAGGTGTTGGGGAGTTGGGCTGGGAGTAACCAGCTCTCGGTCACTCCCCTTTCCCCTAATCACTGATTCTTGCTCCATAATCTACTGGAGGAATCTGGTGGAAAAAAAAACCCTGCAATGCATCATGGGGTATTGGGCTGAAGGAATCAGTTGGCTGAAGGCTGAAGGAGTTATCGGTGATACGCAGTGCAGTTACATAGGGGTTTAGATTTGTACGCTCAGATTTCAAACAGCAACACGAAATGGCCAAGCCCCAAATACGCACTTTGACGCATCTTTGACAAAAGTGACAATTTTTGGACTGGCATTCACATTCCAGCCAGACGCCAATCTCGCAAATGCAAAAAACTCCAGCTAAGAAAGGTGATTGATTTGTGGGTTTGTGGGCATTTGTACGGTCCAGCCAGCAGACGGGTGGGGGTGGGGGTGGGGGGTGCACGTATGTGGAAAGAGGTCACAAGCGGGACTCACGTGGACGGGATTCAGACGACAGACGTAGAGGGCCCCTGGACGGCCGCTTTACCCGCTGAGCAACGGGGAGACTCTGACTCCATGTCCTCCGCTGGTCAGACCTCTGTAAGGAACCGGTTCATCAGAGGGGGTCTTCATGGTGTTGTTCATGGGGTGCATGGTTGTGTGAGTAGGGGGATAGGCAGCTGTGTTTGGTGCAGAGAGATGCCATGGGCTTCTCGCACTCACCGCAATACATATGCTCAACAGATTCACTTCTCTGTTGAGCATATGTTGTGTCTCACAGTGACAGACACGCAGTAAGAGGGTACTTCTTTTATTTTGACGTCAATATAGTTGACTGCATTGAAAATGAGAGGGCTCATATTGTTTGACGACGAGTGATCCTGTATTCAGAGACCCTGTAGTGTTTCAAAGTGTATGTGTTGAACAGATGTTTATAACTTTACTAACTGGTGGCGTAAGCTGAGCATATGAAAGCAACTCCACAGAACACAACATTGGTGTCCTCTGAAGGGAAGCGAGGTTGCTCTTCATATTGTGCCGTACAACCAAAAGTGTATACCGGTATATGCTTACATATTTTCTACAGTGTCGATAAAATCTGAAACCAGAGACCATACTACAGCGTTAAACTAAGAGCTCAGCACAAAACTAGGACCAACACAATGAAGTGGTTGCTTCTATAATAAACATTAAACACATAGCAGAATTGTCATTTTAGATGACACCATCGCATTCCCTGCCTCTGTAACTCCATAATGCACATCCAGAGTACATGAAGGTGATTTTCTCTTATTGTGTATGTCATTATTAACAGTCTATAGACGTCAGAAATCCAAAAGTAGTTTGCCGGTCTGACTCTATCACCTGAACTCTATGAACTCAACCAAACCCATGAGGCGTCGTTTCCCCCAACACGTTCACACAGTCCCCATGTGACCATGTGAACGATTAGGGATACAGAAGGAGCGTTCACACACACACACACACACACACACACACACACACACACACACACACACACACACACACACACACACACACACACACACACACACACACACACACAGACACACACACACACAAATATAGAAACATGCACAAACACACTCCGGCATGTTATGGCATTCCACCCCGCCCAACCCTTCCCGCTCTGGTGATAGTATTCGTCGACTCCCGAGAGGTGGAGTTCTAGCTGAATGTTATATGAGCGTCAACCCCTCACTGGTGAGAGACAGATGCAGGATCAACCATGATCACTGCATCACATTTTCTTGTTGTTGTATTTATCCAAGGCTGCATTCAAGCATTCACTTTGTAATAACTATTCGATTTAAATGATTGTAATCAATTCATTATGACATTATGAAGTTAAATCAGTGATTCTTCGACAGATTATTTGTGAATACTTCAGAATGACAAAGGGGCCACTTACATTAATATACATACTTATGTTTTGAAATTCGTATTTCTCAGCATTTTGGAAAAGTTAGAGAATCTATAATGTCCCAGCTACAGTGAGATATGGGACGCAGAGAAGCTGTCAGGTCCTGTGGTGATATAACGACGAGTGAGTTAAGGGACGGGGACACACTGTTCCTGTCTGAGGGGAGGTGGGGGCGCAATATTTACAGTCAGGCTGGAATATGTACAGCCAGAAGGGCTGACATCACTGTGTGATCTTCCAGGTCGGAACGCCTCTAAGGAGGAGCCCATGCACCTCTCACTGGGGGGGAGGCAGGAGGTCAAAGGTCATGGATGTGGCATATTCCCCCCCTGTTCTGACACACACACAAACACACACACGATCATACACACACATAATCATACACACACTCCCCTAAGGAAGAGGTGCATATATTTGGAAATTATATTAAGTTAGACACACATTAGCATTCACAGTCTCACAACAACACATTGTGTGTGTGCGTGTGTGTTTGCTTGAAATAGGAATTGTGAATTAAATGTACATGTCAGTGTTTTAAACTTGGTCCATAAACGATTAACTTCAACCCTCTGGATTCACATGTATTACTTCAACATGAGCAACTTTACATTTAAGAACCAGCAGAAACTTTGACTTAGAATCTGATTTGAAGATTGTTTGTTTGTGTCCTTCAGCAGTAGGAGTAGGAAAGATTGTATTTAAATACGTGAAGATGACTCACATAACATCTAGCTCAGCACAGTAGACTGAGTCACAATGAGTCTCCTTAATTCATTCCTTCATCTTTTGTGGTGACAAGCGATGCACACCAAGCATGCTCATGTACGTTAGTTTTAAATCTCAATAACGATTCACCAGCCGTGAGATAGGAGCCCTTTTTTCTGGTTGATCTACGATGGTTTGGTAAAGCTTAGGCCCAGCTGACTCGTGTGTGTGTAAGTTAGTGGGCTGGCTCAATCTGCATTTGTATCACAATGACTTGTCTCCGACATATCCACAGTCACACACAGAGCTGCTGCTGTCTTCTGCCCTAGAATAGGAGAGAGAGAGAGAGAGAGAGAGAGAGAGAGAGAGAGAGAGAGCGAGAGAGAGAGAGCGAGAGAGAGAGTCTAGTGCAAATGGGCCACTATGGATTTACGTCAAACAGTTAAGAACTGAATTAATGTTTTTTTTTATTTGAAATCTATTCCATATATTTAGTGTATGTAACAGTAAACATTAAAGAGTAGCCAGGCTTAATGCAACCGGCCCGGTTCCAGCATGTTGGGTCTGATTGATTTTCTTTTTAATGTCCCTTCCTGTCAGCCGGTCGTCAAACAGACGTCTATATTACCAGAACTGCCACCCCCCTATTCCCAGCTTAGTTTCACCAGACCATAACCAAGATAACGCCACCATCATCACAAATATATGGATCCTGTGTGTAAGGCCCCCGGCTGGGTAATGAGATGGAGCTGTATGCGCTCACTGAAATGGACCATTAAAGGGCTGCAAGTAGAAGGGTTTTTTTTATCATTGGCATTTTGTACTGAAGTGCAAAACAAGTCTTAACGAGGGACGGATGACGTATTGAAGTATTGAAATCTGTGTCAATGTCCATTTCTGTGATAAAACGGTTGAGGTTTGATATTAAACAGGCCAGCTGCTTTCTCATAGAGAAACCCCATGGTGAGAACTCACCATGGTCTCTCTCTCTCTCACATCTCTCGCATCACATTTGAGAGTTTACTGCCCTCTAGAGGTGAACCTCTATCAACCGTTTCATATTTAATAGGGTTAGGGTTAGGGTGTACCCTTAACCAATAACTATTACCCTCACCCCTATGCAAATACCATACAACAACGTTTATTACATCGCTTAGCAACCGAGGACACTGGGGTGGATAAGTTACCGGACTACTTGCGGAGTGATATGAGAGACGTTTGACCGCTGTCAAGTGACTTTCCTTGACAGCGGTAATTATGCATAGCAACGGTCATTATATGCTTAGCAACGGTCATTATCGAAAAATAATTCAACACCGGAAGGCCCATGAAGTGAACGGAGCGTTCCACAGCATTGAGAAGAGCCGTGGAATAAGTACCGTTAATGAATGGTTAATGACCGTTCCCTTATTGTAAAGTGTTTCCTGAACGGGTAACCAGGACGGGTGACTCATAACCCCACTAACCCCTAACCCATACCTCCCTGTGTCCCTGGTGTGTAGGAGGACTATGACCGGTTGCGACCTCTGTCCTACCCCATGACGGACGTCTTCCTCATCTGTTTCTCAGTCGTCAACCCGGCCAGCTTCCAGAACGTGCGTGAGGAGTGGGTCCCGGAGCTGCAGGAGTATGCTCCCACCGTGCCCTACCTGCTCATTGGCACACAGGTCAGCGCAACGTCAACACACACACACACACACGCACGCGCACACAAATGCAATACCGTAAAAAAATGAATGAATGAATATTCTAGTATTCTAGTATTGACGTCTAGTATTCTAGTATTGACGTCACGTGACGTCACGTGTTGGGTGACGTCACGTGTTGGGTGACGTCACTTCTCTTGGTGTTTGAAGCGAGATCCCAAACAAACAGATCACCCCTCCCCTCCGTGTTTCATGCGTCCAGTAAAAACGATCATGAATGCACAACCCCACAACACCTACTCCTTCACCCAACCAATCACTGACCCCCATGTCGGTGATTGGTGTGAATACTATTTATTGTGGTTCGGAGTGGTTGGTAGTGCCATTTGTTATTGTGTGTGATCTCGGAGCACAGGCTGCCTACAGAGACGTGTTTTTTTTACGTCCTGCTTATGGGGTTAGGAAAGATCAAATTAATGGATCATTTATGTTTCATCCTAGTAGGACGAAACATCTTTAAGCGATTGTCTGGAGTCCTGAGTCCAGAGGAAAGACTTTGAGCCTCTAAATAAGATAAGATATGTTTATTGGAGGCTCTATGTGGTTCCTCGGCTATCAGGAGAGAAGAAGCCTGGTCCTGCAGTGGGGGGGATTATGGAGAATGCTGCTGGAGTTGGATTTATTCTCCTGTCTCTGAGGCTTTACTGCTCCTTTGTCAGTCGGCCTTCAAACTTCATCCCCAACCCTTGCTCCTCGCATCGACTTAGCACTTGGGACAGGTCGCAAATCAAAACACTCCCACGGGTGGCGTTCATGTGGCTGCAAGTCACTCCGTGAGTTGTGTCGGCGTTTG
>OMLJ01122273.1:0-14036 GCA_900302595.1 Gadiculus argenteus | reverse complement strand
AATCCGCTTTGGAATGTACATTGAACGATTTGGAGTTGAACTTCACTTTAAAAAACGAGCAGATAACGGCACTGAAGTCGTTAATTTAAAGAGAGATGTTGTAGGGGTTTTGCCGATCGGATATGGTAAAAGTGTAATTTATCAGTTAGCTCCGCTGGTTGCGAAACGCATGGGAATCAGTGAAAACCCAATGGTCGTCATTGTCTCGCCACTAATTGCACTGATGGAAGACCAGCTAAAGGGGGCAACCAAATTTGGACTCTCAGCCCGGCAGCTTGGTAAAGGCGACCTGGATGAGATTCGAAGCGGCAACCAATCAGCGTCCATTCCTTTGTCGCTGATTGGTTCTAGCGATATCCTACTGCGCGCAGGGGGAATTTGACAGACAACCCTTTGTCCCACCCCTGCCAGTGAAAATCATCATGGAGCGGCGCCAGACTCGTAAACGAAGTGTGAGGCTGGTGCGACCAGGGTAGTGATAGCCCACTACTGCAGGTGTTACGCAAATTACTAAACAATAAATTCATATATACATTGTTAAAAGTTCACCAAAAATTCACCAAAAATTGTTAGGTAAGCAAGATACAAGATCACATACAATAGGTGCATATGTTAAGTGCGTAAGACACAATGGTGGGTGGGGGGTTTGCTATGGAGAGTCCAGATGGACCCTGAACAGGTGAGTTTTAAGTCTTTTGCGGAAGATGGTTAGTGACTCAGCGATCCTGACATCAGGAGGGAGCTTGTTCCACCATTGTGGTCCCAGGACAGAGAAGAGTTGCGATTTAGCAGATCGACCCTTGATTGCCTTGATTAGGGATGGAGGAACCAGGCGTCCAGCTGAGGTAGTTGAGCGGAGGGATCGAGCTGGGGTGTGTGATTTAACTAACGTTTGGAGGTAGGCAGGAGCGGTTCCATTGACCGCCTTGTATGCCAGTACCATGACCTTGAATCTAATGCGAGTGACTAACATAAAGATAAAAGAAAAATGTCAGTCAGTTACACGCTTTTGTAAATCATCTAGTAACTCTGGTAATTATAAATCTGCAATATATTCATTACCTGTTGAGGGATTTATATTTTTAATGAATCGTTTAAAATCCCTGAAGCAATTCATGCCACAAATGAAGAGCATGCTGTGAAGCCTGCATTGAGTTGAACATTCATAAATAAACAAGATCTCACCTGTGTTCAGAGGGCTGGTTGCTCTGTGTGGGAGGGCTGCTCTATACCATCTGGTGGCTGAGGACTGCTTTATAGCTTCTCTATCCCTCCTATTCACTGCAGGTGCGGGACAGTGTGGTGCAGACAAACATTTTGCAGTATTTGAGTGTAACCATGGATTTACAATTTTGAGTGGTGTTCATTTATTGATATGCATTCAATGCAAATTTTAAGAGAATACATCATATCAAGAATTATATTAAAATCCCACAAACATTCAAAATAAACTATTTTGTAATGTGACATAGAAATGACTGAATACATTACAGAATAGTTCATAGAGGTATAGTAAATTCATGGCCCTCCCTTTACCATGGGATCTAGGTTCAAAGAAGAAATGTATAAACAGTCAAGTCTGGGAGGCAATGTTTTTGACTATTGTTCTTGACAGTAGAACAGTAGTCAGTAATGTTCTTGACTACACAGGCTGCATTGCAATGTGATCTCAATCTAAACCCCAGAATAGGTTGTTCATGTCCAAAACGACCCCCCTGAAGTGTTTTCCCCCTATCGACTTAGAAACAGCACTACGTTTACAATGTTACAATATGATACAATACGTTAGAATGTCAGGGGTCAACGTCAACGTTTTCTAATGTTGCCATGGGGATTCTTATGGCCGCTGCTATACCTGAAACCACGCAGCTTGCATATTGTTTGAATCAATGTCTTTTGCGTTGTTACTCATTTGAGCTGCTATGGAATGTGTTATTTTATTTGATTAAATATGTTAATGTAGATTTCCAAGTGACCCAGGGATGACAATTATTATTATTTGGGACGGACTAGGATGACGCGTTTTTGTGGGGCACAACACAAGTTTGTGTTGGCTTTGTTTCCGCTAGAAAATCCATTCCAAAGGCAATGTGGTAGATTTTGTTGATGAAGATAATCATGACAGATCAAACTACTATGTAAAGATGTTTGTGAGGAAGCCAAAGGCTTGCTTTCATCATTCACAAGCAAATACTAGATTTGAACATCATACAGCTACATAGAAAGAGAAGGCAATCAGATTAACATATATATTTTATAATAAATACAACTAATTTCTATAATAAGGGACCGTTCGTTATTTATGGGTGGGGGTCATGTTATAATGTTCTTTGTTGAGGGGGGGGGTCATCACCCAAAAAAAATTAGTCAGAGAGAGGGGGGTCATTCAACTTTTGAAGCAACGTCTGGAGTTGTACTGATTTATTTAATTTTATTAAAGCATTAGCAAGGTCATGTCAAAATATATTCATTCCAGCAGGGGGGTCATGTAAAAAAAATCTTGAGTCCCAAAAGTCCCTCCAGTTGCGCTCAATTTAAATAACGAACAGTCCCTAGTATAAATAACAAATCCTTTCCTTATTCAAACCATGGAGGTGTTGCTTCCGAATAGTTTTTTGTACAACTGGAAGAAAAGAGCAGAAAGGAGTCACAATCGTAATTTCGTAAAATCAACGTAAAATCAACTGAGGATATGACAGTTACAACTGCATTGGGAGAGCTTCAAAATGCTATATAAATAGGTTTAATACATTTCTGAGATGAGCATTTGAATGAAACATTATTTCTAAAGATTGGTATACCAGCACCATAGTTCAGAGTTACATTTTACTCACTGCATCAAGGAATGGATTATTTATTATTGAGAACATGAATCCAAAAACCATTGGAAAGAATGACCTATGGGGATAGAAACATACAAATGTTACAATGATGATCTGCTTACTGTTGATGTTTTCCTTGCTTCAACCAACATTGTTGTCCTTATTCTTGTAATAACTTTATAACTAAATACAGATCAAAACATCTAGATTGTGTTGAGTTCCTTCTAAGAACCATTGATTCATCCGTTGCAAAATATTGTAATCTCCTGCTAGGCATCAGCTGGGCAGAGAGTCCCTTTACCAGTGCTAGCAGTAGGTAGAGTTTGTAGTCTGAAAGTCTGCTAAAGCCAAATATCCAGGCATGTATCCAAGCACTAACCCAAATATAACTATAGAGGGACTACTTTGATACTGTCTACTAAATTAGCTTGTGTTTTTACTTTAAGAAGGTTAACTCATAAGCCATTTTTAAGCCATTAGTTAATGATTAACTTATCATTAACAAAACATGAGTTCTATGTTAAAGGACCGCTATTTGACAACCATGTGTGATAATGATAAACCATTACAAGCTATGTCTAAATCGACTCAGGGGGTTTCAAGTTCAAGTTCACTGGTAGCCGAGAAGCTGCTGCACAACTGTGCACCGCCATCTTGGAATGCTGTGTGCATGTGTGTCCACCCAGATGTATGATGTATGATGGACTGATCAGCCCACCAGTTGGTACAGTCCAGTGGGTAGGCTGGTAGGCGAAGCACTTGGTCTAAAACTATATATTTATGTTTTGTTAATGGTTAGTTCCTCCCCATCTAAAGACTTATGAGTGAATGACATGACTGTTACCCAAACATAATTTCATACAGCCTGATGAACTCACCTGAACAAAAGAACAAAGCCGTAACTCTCCACAAGCATCCCGATGATTGGCCAACGGAGCAAGACCAGAGCCACGCCCCCGAGAAAAAAGGAAGATGCCCGAAACTTCTGCCTCTGGAAGAAGAAATAGGCGGTCCTCCTGGGGCCGATGATGAAGACCAACCCAGCAAGGAAGAGGATCTGATGGAGCAACGCGGTACAGGACATCATGTCATGCTCAGGGGTTCGAGGGAAGAGTGGGGTGGGGGGGTTGGTCATATCGATTGAATATATGTTGTTTCAGTATCGATGGTATCAATTATACCATATATTTAGACTAATTATTGTTAATAGGGTAATTTGGTCAATAATAACATACTAACAACAAAGCAACATTATTAAAGGATTTTTTGTTCTCTTTGGCAATCAGTGCTAACTGCAGGTGTGTTCTTGGACCTCACTTTCCAGAGGTCCAAACGTTATCGTTTGTGTGACGTCAGTCAGGCGACAGTTGATTCAGTGGCAACGCTAGCAGCGCCCAGAATAAAACAGTACGCTGCCAAACACAACAGTAGGTTGAATTGCGAGTCTGTTGCAAAAAACAACTAAAGTAGTGACAGTTGCGCGTGCGTGTTGCACGTGTGTGTGCGCGCACGCACACACACACACATGTGTGTGTGTGGTGTGAAGAATGCTGATGAGATATGAAATAACCAGTAGCCAATTGAATAAGCTACCCTTTTGGGTTTATATATTTGTAACACTGACACTAAAGATGTCAGTGCCTCACCAACCATGAACCTCACGTCACGAACCTAGCACGTCACTGCTATAGAGTTAGCTCATATGGTGATAGATGGTGACCGTACACATGTATATAAAGGAATATGTTCCAGATTACTGTAATAATACCACAAGAAATACATTTGCAGAAAAGTAAAGTGAATGTTTACTGATTCCTACATACTTTACTGGTGAGGTAAATATTGTACAATTTGGCCAGTTCACTAATTCTTTAATATTAATTAAGCAGTTAGTGCATCAATCAGAATATATACAATTATTAAATTATATTGTTATCATAATAGATCGAACCACAACAAAAATGGAAGCCACTACTTTCCATTCTTGATTTGTTTGTAGATTTTGATCAATTTTAAACGATTAAACATTTTGGAATAGGGCTGTTTCTACTTCTACATTTCTAAGGTTACATGTCTACATATGAAAGGCTTGTGAGTGTGTTGCTGATTTAAAAACATGACTTACATTTCCAAATGCCAACAAGACCGAGTCAAAGTACAGCATTACACCAAAAAGGACAAAAAACATTCCAAAGCCTGTAAGACCAATGCCAATCTCTGAAGAAAAAAAAGAAGATTACCCAAGGTTAGACATAAAACAGTTCCTATTGTGATACCCTGTGGTTCAAATGCATTTAGGAAATCTCATCTCTATACAACAGCAGGTCCTTACACTAATCCCAAACATCATCTCATTACAAATGTATTGCTGTTGGTTATAGGCAAAACATGTGAGCCAATGTATTCTGAAGGTTGAAAAACCACTTACTCTGAAATTGTGTGACCTCCATCACAAGCTCTCTTGCCTTGCATAAATCCTTACTCTCTCTTTCCCTGTCGCGCTTCTGCTTTCACATTCAGCCCTGAGAAGTCAGTATTCCCCTCTTTTTAAAGTGACCTTTGAACCTTGATTCAGGGCAGCTGAGTGAACATTAACCAGTTAGTCATAGCAGGAGCAGATAAGCCGGAGATATCCCCTGACACGTTCATAGAGGACCCTGCTGTGTGGTGCAAAGGCCTTCAACACAATAGAGAGGAAAGACAGCCAAGAACACTGATTAAAAAAAACATACTGAAGCCAGGCAGTAGTTTGTTCATGCCCAATGCCCTTGCCTTCACAATTGAATGCTGGCCTTGGTAGCATCCATGTTTAGCTGTATACATTGTGTCATGCCTCCCCTCTTGTGGTCTCACCTTGTATAGACCAACCATCCCAACCAGCAGAGGAACCCAAAGGCCATGTTACATTTGAACAGGTGAACAGCTCTTAGCCAGAGTGCTAAGACCTTGAATCCTTTGACATTTCAAGTCTTTTTTTTGCTATCAGTTGTATGTGTGCATGCCCAGCTGTATGAAGGCCGTGACTCTCCTGATGGCTCACTGAAGTTTTGTTTGACACTGTGGCTCCTATAAACATGTGGTGAACTAAAAAGGAAAACAAAAACTAAATATTACCATCTTTTTACATTCTGGAAGAATATCACTGTAGCCTTACAGTCCTGCCATACTTAACCACAACTCAAATATCTTAAATTGAATAAATCTTAGATTGAAAATCTATTAATTTGTTGCTATAATTGGTTGCCGACAAATCCAATTGCGTCCAGAGGCATTTTGGTCTGTAGCCGTCGATAACGCCCTTGGCAGTGGAAGATTAACACAGAGGTTCTTGGTCTGGCGCTGTCATTCTAACTTTGAGCTAAACAGAATTGTCTGGATTTAATCACCAAGAGCGGTTTAGCACAGAAGAACCACAAGGGTGGTGTTGATCAATAACCTTTATTATTGATCATTCAATAGTGCACAATACACAGCAGATTCTTTTATTGCAAAAAAATCCTCATCCTCATCCTCATCTTCATCTGCTTTATCCGGGGTCGGGTCGCGGGGGCAGCAGCTCAAGCAAAAAAATCTATATTTTTTAATGTAATTCCAAACATCCTACTGGTATGAACACTGACATTATTGTGTTTTCTAGTTTCTCTTGGTTGCTGACATTGGAAAGTTCGTGGAGTGAGGCTAATTATTTTTAGTATATTGCATATTTGATTTTATTTAAATTAGAATTGTTTAACCTCTTGTTGTTTAACAGTCTTCAAATTATATTAATATGACATATTCAGTTCAGTTAGCTTTGCATATAAACAGCCAGTACAAATGTCAGAGGGCCACTTTTATACTTTTGAGTACATTTCCGAGTCTACTTTTCCACTCTTACTTAAGTAAAGCAGTTGAATCAGCACTTCTATTTTTACCATTTTTACCATTCACCTGTACTTCTACTTGAGTAAGGAATATGTGTGTATATGTCTTTTTCCAGCACTGATAAGGCAGTCTGTATAAAGCACAGACAAGAGTAATGCAGTCGTGCGCATGAGCACGATATCGCGTGATACCAGGCAGGGAGGAATGAGGTCTGCTTTTCCCTGCATAGGAGACGGCTGGGTGGATTCATAAAGAGGATCAATCCACAGTTCACAAATCTGTTCTGACTGATGCCAGAAATACCAAATACTCCATATCACTTCACATTCACATAATAACCAAAAACAACAATGTCAAACAGTATGGGTGATGTCATTAGCATATGTCATTAGCCTGGAGACCAGACTCTCTGACCTCGCAGAGAGTTTGTAAACAAAGGCTATTCCAGACCGAGTACTGGAGGGAAAATAAATTGAGCGGAAGTATGTAGACAGGCGGAGCCAGACTAGTATGTCATCACTTTGTAGGAAATAAAGAACACGCCTACTCTGGCAGAAAGTTTTTTCAGAAAGCTCTCCACCCCTCCCCTTCGCCCTTCTTATGCTTCTTTAATAACACATGTGTGTGGACGTGGAACTGGCCTGTAGCACTTGATTAGATATTCAGACATGCTTTTGTTGGTCTTTTAGATTAGTAGGCCTAATAAAGTGACAGGCTGCCTCAGGTGTGCCCAGGGCATAATTCCATCCATACATTTATATTACAGGCAGTGGTGAGAGAGGAGGAACATGAGAGGAGATAGAGAGAGAGAGGAGGTTAGTAACAGGAAATAAAGAAAGCGGTGCACCAATCAGTGAAGAAAAGGAGAGAGGAGGAACAGAGAGAAGAGGAACAGAGAATGAAGTGACTGATGAAGGAGATACAGAGAAAAGAGAGGAGATACGGTCAGTGGTACAGTCTAATGTACATAATACCATTACCCATAATATTATTACCCATATGGGTAATAGACTGCAGGTAGTATCCCATTTCCTTTCACTAAATGAACATTGAACAATAACCACAATATCATAACCATAACAAACAATTTTGACACTGATGACTCTGGTCCGTATGGTACAAAATAGGTCTACGCGATGCGGCCGCCATGCGGTCTGCCTAACCGCATCGTGGTCCATCTGATCACAGAATTCAGAGTTTACCCACCTCTGATTTTACCACTACAGCCCTGCATACAACTACTACTCTGCACTAAACAAAAGATTCCCATGCATGTAGCCTATATCTGATTTGGAATTATGAGATTTGAATCTCGAACACCATAGCAACACCAGTTAAATTAAATGATTAATGACAAGTGTTACAATACACATTAAGGTGTTTTTCATCAAATAACATATTATTCAAAATAGAAAAAAAAAAAATCAGAGAAATCACCAAAATATGTATGACAACATAAAGAAACCCAATGTTTATCCAATGAGCTGTGTGCTTTATGCCCTTAATACAGTTATTATTCAAATAACTACTGGCTAACAAATTGATAATACCTAAATATTATCCAATTTACTTCAAAATTGACCAGGAATTTTTTTTTGCTCATTGGAACATAATAAGCATAGGGACAGATTAATTTGCATATGTCAAGGCGGATGATGCACCCTAATATACTGTCTACGTTAAGTAAGTTTAACCTTTATTATATACGGTCTATGTTAAGTCAGTCATACCTGTATTATATAGTCTATGTTAAATCAGTTTAACATGTATTAAGTCAGTTTAGCCTATATTATATACAGTCTTTGTGTGTTACACCCACACTAGAGCTCTATTTGCCACACTTCTTTGCCAGCATTGTATTCTTGTTAACTAGTGGAATTCACTTCTAATTAATGATTTTAATCCATTGGGAACCTTGGATTAAACATCTGAGTAGCACATAGAAAATTAATACACGATTACGTTTAGATTTCGACCGTGTGATTTTTTTGATTCTTTTGTATTTCTGGCATCATTTATGAACTGTGGATTGATCCTCTTTATGATCCTCTATATCAGCCGTCTCCTATGCAGGGAAAAGAAGAACACATTCCTCCCTGGTGATCATGTTGATTCAAACAGAGAGGAGGGGCTGATGACAAACGTCTGTTGTCAGATTTATCCATTACATTTTTGGGGGAAATTACAATTGATTACTTATGCTGTCGTTCTCTCAGGAGAAAGACATATAGGCTATATTGTATTAAGCGGCCAGGGAAGGACCAGACCTGAGCCCAGGTTATTAGTGAATTCCAACTCCATGCCCCACACACTGCACTACTCCAAGAGGTGGTGCCCCCCCCACCGGTGGTGGTTATCATATTAATGTTGGGCATACTCACTGCGGCAGCTTTCCTCTATTGCATGGTAGGTGTTGGAATTGTTTAGCCTGGAGGCCAGACTCTCTGACTTCGCAGAGAGTCTGGCCTAGATCCATTGGCAAACGTTTATTTCCTGGTTGGTGGACGCTTGTCTGAAGTTTGAAATAATTGGATTTCCTTTAAACCAATAACTAACGTTTGGTAATGACGTATGTAGGGATGTAACGGTTACCGGTGTAACGGTAAACCCCGATAAAAATGTTGTTAATAACAATTACTGTTTTCATTTCAAATAAATTCTTTTCAATTCATCCGAGTCTCCTGAAGTTGCCGCGCAGGCGCACTGTGTAGCCTACAACATAATGTTTTTAAGTTTCTTGAAGTTGAAATCAAGCTTTGTAACAACCACCAAAACTCCTGGAGCAGAACTCCCGGACTCACGCCGGGGCTTGGGGGGCTGGGGAGTCCCGGTCCGCGCTGCCTATCGGGCTGGACTGGGCCGCGCAACTTGAAATTAGAAGTGAAGTGTAAAATGAAGCTTTGTTCGGCCATGAGACGGGTGTAAAACTATGCCAGTGTAACAGTGCACTAGTTTAAATGGAATTCCATCTCTAGCTGAAGTCAGTCGTCTGAAGGCATAAACTTGTAACAATTTTAGTTGACAGTTGCACTTTTGATAATATCTAAATAAATATAAAAACTGTTACACTTATTTTGTACTTTTTTGTGTAGGCCTATCAGTGCTTTCTGAACATATTGAACACACTTTTAAAAATACTGTGATAATACCGAAAACCGGGATAATTTTGGTCACAATAACCGTGAGGTTAAATTTTCATACCGTTACACCCCTAACGAAACGTTTCAAACTCAGCACTCAGCGTGATCACTGTTCACCTGAGCACACCTATAGAAAACATTTGAAAACCGAAAACACATTACACCACTAAATCCATACATTGGCTCCTGTGATTGATCTAAAAATCCTGCTATAAATTACTGAAGGGCCAAATATTCAGCTTCTATGCAACACATAGCTGGAATAACTTCCTGAAGATCTGAGACTTGGTCCAACCCTGAGTACATTTACATCAAGGTTAAAAACGTTCACCTTCGCTTTCTGCTAAAATTGCATTTCTGCTAATGCAATTTTAACTTAATCCTTATTCAGTTGTCTTTCATTGATTATTTTGAGCATGCTTTTCATGCTGCCTTTATTGATTATTTTAAATCAAATTGTTAAATGTCATTTTTGATATTATTGCATGTGTTTTTATGTGAAGCACATTGAGTCTGCCTCGTGTTTGAAATGTGCAGTATAAATAGAGTGAAACAGGCAGGTGAAATCAACCAGAACAGATATTCACATAGCTCATGTCATTCACTAATATCTAATAGATGGCCATTTCCAACAATTAACACTCAAATCATTGCTCTGAACCCTTAACATAAGCTCATAAAATACTTTATTACAAACATTGACAGACTATAATTCAGTCTTTCATATATCCAGTGCATATGTCTTGGGCCAGCTGCTTAGTGTATTCTTATTATCTAAGGTGTGTTCTCTTACCTGTATAACATCTCCTGTGTTTCATTGTCATTACTGTAGCTGCTATGACACCTGGATTTCCCCTTGGGATAAATTAGGTCATATTTTTGAATTGCTAAATAAATGGACAAAGAATTTGAAGATGATGTCTGAAACTTTACTGGTCCAAAAATGTTGTTTTACTCTCAATTATGAACCACTGTATTATTCTTATGGAACAGAAGGCCCATATGTTGAAGCACACATAAGTAACGGTCATGGAGATACTGCAGTTATATTATAGGCCCAATGAACCTCCGGTTCATTGAGCCTATAATATAACTGCCTACATAACGGTACATTAAAGCACACAAATAAATGTCATGGTAGGATACAGTTTATTGGTAACTTAATACAGAGCAGACAGAGCAGAGGAGGGCAGCATTTCATCATTCCTTTCCCAGCTGGCTGTTGTTGGCCATGAGGATGGATTACCAGTGCTGTAGTGTTTGCTGAGCAACAGAGCCACATATAATGTCCATTCATCCATAATGCTTTGCCAGGTAATTCAGGATTTATCCTGCCAAATTTCATAAAGCAATTCCATCCCTGACCATTATATCTACCTTGTACTTTCTCAAAACATTTCCAACATGAAAATCAATCAAGAAAGCCAAACAATGATATTGACAATAATAACTATACTTTAATTGTGTTTTAAGGTGTGACATTTCAAGTGAAAAACTGCCTTTTGATGTGTATTTATTTGACTTTATTATTCAGATATACATTAGGTTTGATGGAACACATTCAAGGTATACAAACAAAGAAAGCTATTGAGAAAGAGTTGCTGAGCAATTAACTTCAGTAGTAGCAATATTTTTGGCAGTGATAATCATGATCAATAAAATAACAGCAAGATAATCATTCCAGACAGCAAGACATGTGTTATCATAAATGAAATACTGTGGGGACCCGAAAGCTTCTAGAGAAACACTTTGTATACATTCACTTTATTGCAGGATATTCCTTAAACAAGCAGACTCATTTTTAACGTTTGCATAGTTCAAGCAGTTCTGTGTAGCAATGGTTAATATGATATCAAGATGAGTTGGAACAGGAGATATTAATGACCATTACAGTTTCATTTTTCATCAGCCATAAATGCTACATTATATTATCAAATATCCAAAACGTACTAGTCCAATTTGCATTTTGTAATGCACCTAATCCAATTACTCCAAAAATACCCATATTTTCATGTTACAAGACAATGTTCAAAACCAATAAATTAAAAAAATATATCTCATCAATATTAATTTCTCCCCTTTAGTTGTGAAAATGCTTAACATTGTTGAATTGTGTGTAAAAATCTATTGTCAGCTGAAACCTTCTAGTTGACATTAAATATGCCTACATCTAAAAAAAATAATGCACTGCCTCTTTTAGTGACATTAATCCATTTCTCGTATGACAAGAAAAAAATAGAAATCTTCTCTCAACGCGTAGTGGATGCTGAGTGACACCCACCAACCGCTGACTGACAACACTAATTCCCTTTTGTTGGATTTGGATAGATCTGATTCATAGTCTTTCCCTACAAAGTCCTCTTCACCGTGGGCCTTGTGGTTGGTCGATGAAAGCAGAAGGCTGCAGGCGGCCAGAGAGAAGCCGCAGGGAGAAGGAAGAGCCAAAGACATTATTCAAGTCATGGGTTCCCCTCTGCATTTAAAATATGTGCTGATTTTGGCAGTCTGGAGCATCCCCCAATCTGGGATACCCTTGGATCTCTTAATTGAAGAGTTACAACACACCACAAAGGTCTCGGGACGCCTCAAAGGAGCACTACACCCACCCCACTGCACTGTGGTACGCTTCCATGAACACTCCACTGCCTCACTGTCAAACACAATGACTTGTAGGTTTATAGGACAAGGGTTTGTTTGTGTTGTATGAACTTTTGCCTGGTGACTGAGTGATACTCAATAAACATATTGTTCTCATAGAGGTTCTCCAAATCCAGATGAAATGCAACTTCTGTGACCAGTGTGTCAACATAATATCAATCTGATTAAAAGCTATTCTTTATTAAAATACACAGGAATTGTATGGCACTACATTATATGATATGATAACTCTCCAGATAAAACTATGACATAAGGGAATTGTAATCTGCTGGCCTATCCGTACACACATGTCCCAATATGCAGACTTACATTTCTAAGGTCACTTCTAATTCCTCTAGTAGTGGTCACATTAAATATGAAGATTATGAATGTATGTCCACATAACTTTACAAGTGATGAACAAGGTTGAGGGATATGATTCAACTCAACAATAAAAATAAACATGTATTCCAGGCGCTAGACACAGTGGTTCCCCTTGAGGTGGTGGTGCTCCTTCAGGCAAATACAAATATAAAAAGGCTAACAAAGGTTTTGTGTAAAAGACATTTGCTTAAAAGGGTCGGGGGTCAGGTTTAAGTTAGGCTTCATACTGCGTTCAAAATAAGCTCTCTGTCCTTTAAAAAAATCTGAGTGTGGGCACTGTTATGTAGAACCATTATAAAAATCTCCAGGGGTCGATAACAGTGATCCTTGTGGACCCAGCTCGGGTCAAGGGCCCTGTAGGCCTCCTAGCGCTCCGTCTCTGCCTTAGAAAATCCAGTCTCACAAAGTACAACGTGACCCTTATGAGGACCTTTCAGCTGAAAGGAGATACACGAAGACCAGAGGTCTTTATATAACCCTCTGCTTTGCTGACTCCTTCTAAATACATTTTTAAATGTCTGCATATTTTATCTATGAATTAATTAATTCATGTATATCTTCAGTTTTCAATCTATGGTCAATCAATAAAATATAATTAGTGGTGAATGTGTAGGAGAAGTTCCTCTTTTCTGGGCCGCTTGGGTGTGAAATTAACACGTGTGTCCCCCGCATGGGGGAGTCTGAGAGGCAGGGGCCTTTCAGGGGGCTTTGGCCTCTTGGGTTCGAAGGGGCCAAAGCCGTTCAGAAGCACCTCCTCAAACAACATGATGAAGAAATAAATCCATGGTTCCCTGGTCCTCTTCCACATGTCCCGAACCCTCAGAAAGATTCTCGCTCAAACCTGACGGCAGCCAGCGAGAGAGCTTTTGGAGAACATCAAATAAATAAAGAGGAGGATGGGTAGAAGATCATTAGCAATCACCATGTCATATTTATACATATCAGAGGATGAGTAGAAGGGTCAGAGGTCATAAGTATTCACCATGTCATATTTATTCACATCAGAGAAGTCATGTTTGGGTGATGGTATGTTTGGGGCTTTGTCTGGGAAATCTTCAAACAGTCAACACACATTATAAACTACATCATGTCTTGATATTGATTTGTAAAACTGGAACGACCTGCATGTCTAATGCGTCACACATTACAGAACAACATGAACAATCCCAACACATCATCCCTAAGCATG